>SJYS01022547.1:53022-64470 GCA_006410695.1 Philantomba maxwellii | reverse complement strand
AAAAGGGAGGAAAGCAGAAATAGGGTTCAGCATGTGTTTCACAACCGACTGTTAACAGAGGCAGTACCCACCCAAGCGGTGAGAGCACTACCCCCAAGTTCCTTCCCTGAGAACTACACTTAGCCTCTCAGCATCAGGCCACTATATCCCTGCACTGTGTCTGTGAGCATTTGTGCTTTATCTGTTTATCTTGTGCATTCGTTTGCAAGATGTGCCCTTTGGTCATTCTTCTTTGATTTATGCTATCTTTGCTTACATTCATAGGAACCTCTACTTTCAGATAGAAGGGAAACCTGTAGTTAGTAAAAGAGAGAAAAGGGGCATTAAAATTCCACCACTTGTTGAAGGCAGTATGTGGTTCTGTGATCATAGAAATACTATAATACATTTGAACACTTATATATATGTGTGTCTGTGTGTGTGTATGCACATGCCTCTGTTTTCTAAGCCCTTTACATCTGTTAAATCATTTCATGCTTACAACAGTTCTACAAGGAAGGTACTGTTACCCACCATTTTACAAATGGCATAGAGATGTTAAGAAATTTGCCCATCATCACACAAAGAGATGATCAAACTGGGATTCAAACAAAGCTGAATGGTTCTGGAGCCCATGCTTCATTTAACATGCCTCTTAAGGACCTTCTTAATGGTATGAACTTCATCATTCATTTCTAGACTAAATGCTATAAATAGAATTTCAGTGGAGAGCACTGAAGTGNACCCACCCAAGCGGTGAGAGCACTACCCCCAAGTTCCTTCCCTGAGAACTACACTTAGCCTCTCAGCATCGGGCCACTATATCCTTGCACCGTGTCTGTGAGCATTTGTGCTTTATCTGTTTATCTTGTGCATTCGTTTGCAAGATGTGCCCTTCGGTCATTCTTCTTTGATTTATGCTATGTTTGCTTACATTCATAGGAACCTCTGCTTTCAGATAGAAGGGAGACCTGTAGTTAGCAAAAGAGAGAAAAGGGGCATTAAAATTCCACCACTTGTTGAAGGCAGTATGTGGTTCTGTGATCACAGAAATACTAAAATACATTTGAACACTTATATATATGTGTGTCTGTGTGTGTGTATGCACACGCCACTGTTTTCTAAGCCCTTTACATCTGTTAAATCACTTCATGCTTACAACAGTTCTACAAGGAAGGTACTGTTACCCACCATTTTACAGATGGCATAGAGATGTTAAGAAATTTGCCCATCATCACACAAAGAGGAGATGATCAAACTGGGATTCAAACAAAGCCGAATGGTTCTGGAGCCCATGCTTCATTTAACATGCCTCTTAAGGACCTTCTTAATAGTATGAACTTCATCATTCATTTCTAGACTAAATGCTATAAATAGAATTTCAGTGGAGAGCACTGAAGTGGGCACTCCACAAGGAATTCTCAACTGAGCAGAAGAAAGATGCAGCCTCTTGCTGCTGGGGAACCTTGGGAAACTGTGAAGAAGGAGATGGAGCAGCTTCTGCTACTCAGCACTTTTGAGTATTTGGAGGGTGAGGAGGGAGTAAGACTCCTAGTTAGGCCCCCACTTCCCTCACCTTCTAGGAGACCTTGAGGGTCAGCTGAAGCAGTTCACAGAAAAATCCACCGAACTCTTTGACCCTGGCAACACTATAAAGATTATATGGAGAAGTATGTCCATTACAAAATGAAGACCCCCGCTTTCTGGAAAACCTACTTCTATGTTACATCCTGCCACTCTGCCTCCTGTCCCCAGTGCAGAAGGGACTGGGAAGAGCGCCAGCCTAGAGGGATCCTTGAACTCCTTGTCCAAAAGCACTACCCTCTTAGCCATTCTGTGTTTCGGTTTCCTTGTCTATAAAAAATGGGTCTTACAACACTTTTCCTGGTTATATCACTGACGTTGTGAGGATTATGAAATCTTGGTCTGTAGGGACAAATATTTGTGGAATGCCTAATATGTGCAAGGTTATAAATGACAGAAGATGACAAAACAGTGAGGCTGGAGAGCTGAAATGGTGATGTCTCTCGATCTTTCCAGTGAGTTGGGAGAGCACCCACAGAGAGTCAAGTTTGTTCTTAACACACACAGACTGTGCAGGGGCGAGTCTTCCGCTGTCAGTGAGCCCTCAGGTCCCGGTGCAGCCCACCCCAAGGCAGAGCCCCTCGCGACACCAGCCCAGCCTCCTCACCCCAGACTCGGCCATCGTTCTCACCACCCAAGCACTGCTCAGAAAGCTGGGTACAGAGGTGTTTCCAGTCACATGCTGTGCTCAAACCAGCCCCCATCTCCATCTGGAGCCTGGCTCATCTGTCCACACCCTTCCTGCCCTAATGGTGACATCACTCCCCTTTGGGACTCTTCTGACACGCACAGAGCAGTTCACATCCTCCCCAGATTTCATTTTCTGAAGTTTCGAGTATACTCCTCCTGTAGCTAAAGTTGTATTTACACACACACTGTTATCAAGATACTCAAGTGTCTGCCACAAGAAAGATGATCTGCCTCTCGGGAACCTCAGTAGAGGTTCATAGGTGTAGGAGAGGCCACGGTGATTTTTTAAGGACTCCTCTGATGGCTGTTTTGCTTACCCTCTGACACACACACACCAGAATGTGTACATCCAAACAAGTGTCATCCTTAAGAAGCATCGCACTGGGAGGTGCTGGCAGGTGTATTTCAGTGATTCTCCTGTGGCTCAAAACATGCTTGCAGCTGCTGTTTTAGAATGGCCTTCAAAGGCAATTCCAATCCTTGTCTGAGGTTTAGATGCGTTTTAGCCACACCTAGTTTGGGGGAGTTCTGCCTTGTGTGTTTTACTCTTGAGGCCTTAGGGTGAAGGTGAAGTCGCTCAGTCGTGTCCGACTCTTTGCGACCCCGTGGACTGTAACCTACTAGGCTTCTCCGTCCATGGGATTCTCCAGGCAAGAATACTGGAGTGGATTGCCATTTCCTTCTCCAGGGGATCTTCCCGACCCAGGGATCGAACCCGGGTCTCCCGCATTGGAGGCAGACGCTTTAACCTCTGAGCCACCAGGGAAGCCCCTTGAGGCCTTAGGGGCCACCTTATTCTCCAGGCTTGATTACAGGTGGCCTCTGGTACAGAGTTCCCACCCTCAGCAATATTCGACAGGATTCCAGGCATTTTCCAAGGTTGTCTTCAAGAGGGAGGCTTAAGTATTTTTGCATAGCGAAGTGACAGCACAGTGGTAAATGTACATACGGCCGCCTCGGGTAGTGGCTTTAAAGATGAGCGCCTTATCTTTTTATATGTGCTCTGGCATTTGTCTTAAATTTAATCTGATTACTTTATGGTTAGACGTCCCATGTTGGGCAAGTTCTGTGTTCACGGTGGGTGGTGTGGTGTTTGTGTCCTAAGTGATTCTAGATTTTTGCTGAACTCTCTTCTGTCTTAGTGAAAAAAAGAACAAGGTAAAGCAGCTTTTGCTGATTTGCCCGAAGAATGCACCTAGCACCATATTGGCTTCGTGAAAATGAGAAACTTTTAGTGGCATTCATTTTTATTCATATGGCAGCAAATTAAAATAACGTTAGCTGCCTCCTTGCTTGCTTCTATGATCAGATGACGCAGTTGTCTACATAATCATTTTAAAAAATCATTTTTTGGCCTTCCCAGAAGAAAAAGGCTTAGAACAATGAAAATACACTTAGCAGGTAAATCTGACTTTCGTGAGAAACTTTTAAGATGTTTCCATGCTCCTAGTATAGTGAAAAAAATTCCATGAAATGTTCAGTTTCCAAAGTACCCAATTGTCAGACCATTTCTGACTTTGGCTGCAGGCAAACAGTGGGCTGTGTGATTGAGGGTCTCTCAGAGTTGTACCATATAGTGATAAAGATCGATTACGACCACCCCCCACCCGCCAAGCCAACAAGCAGGAGGTGAAGGAGTCATTTCTCGTGTCCAAGAATAAAGCCCACTCATAATTTGTGAGTGAGTTGTAAGCAGCACTTTGGACCCAAGCTGGTTCAGTTCTTTCTGTTTCTTCCATTAACCCTGGGCTGGCCCATCCCCACCAGATGGGCTGCGTTTTCCATCTCGTTCATTCAGCCTCCTGGTGTTCCAAAAGGGATCTCGGGCTTTCTCGGGTTTAAGTTCACCCACTAAATCATGTCACTGTGGTGTTAATTTCCTTCCCCACGCTGAGGATATGCAAATATGCTCGGCTTAATCCTCATCACCTGTCCTCTTCTAGTGGGCCAAGTCTGCGTGCAGGCCGGTGCTGGGGGGTCGGGCCGGGGAGCAGGGGCAGGAGGCATGACTGTAAATGTCGGCGGCGCCAGGCCAGGCCTTGCTCCTGTTGCTGGCAGCCCAGCATCTGCTGAGAAGCGTGCAGTTCCATCAAGTCAGCCACAGCCTCCCGGTGGGAGATAAGCCCAGGGAAGGAGGCTGAGCCTGGCAGCCGGATTCCAGGCCTGGTAAAGTCATGTCTGACATTCAGCTCTGTGAGGTTGGGCTGGGGAGTGTGGAGATGGTTCCACAGGAGCCAGCAGCTGCCCTATTTTAACTCAGGCTGTTGACAGTTCATGCTGAGAGCACTTGTTCCGGAACTCAACAAAGCTCAAAACTCCAACGTTTTCATTTTGGGTCTGTGTTTGGAAGAGTTGTTGTACTGGAACCAAAAAAATGCTTTGCTGGCATTATCCTTCACTGAGCTTGTCTTACACCACTGAGTAGAGGAGATGAGACAAACCTCCAATGAGGAGTATGTATCCTTGGGAACAGCTGCGGGTAGTCCGATGACCAGAGAATGCATGGTGGGTTAGTTAGACTGTCCTCAGAGTCCCCCAGAAACTTCTGCGAATCATCTAGAGGTTTGCTGCAAACAACTGAGACCTTGGTCCTTAGTCCTTGCCCCAGGGTGCTGCTTTCTCTTAATTCCCTACAGGTCTTTCAGACAGATCCTCTTAACCCAATTACAAGACCTGAGGAAGGACATTTTAACTTATGGAATATCAGGTTCTTTTCATCATCATATCATTCCCCATTCATTCCTCTTATCCTAGCTCCCAGGCAAGTTTAGGCTGTACAGTTTTCCTGCCACGGAGAGAAGCTGTGAGGACACGGCCCCACTTACTTTGAAACTTGTTAGAAACATGCATCTCTGGGTTCTCCAGGAGGTATATGAGTTACCTGGCACAGAGTAAATGCAGTAGAAGGAAATGTTTTGTTTAAATGCTTCCTCATTTAAATTAATACTCTCTTGACTGTTGTGAGGGGGAAAAAAAACACTATTAAAAGTCTGTACTTTTGCTGACTTGAAAATGTTATGAAAAAATTTCCTATTAAAAGTTGTTGCTTATTTTGCTGACTTGGAGAATATTTTATAACCCACATAAAATGTGGTTCGAGAAGTACTGTCTCAATGAAAACGAGAGCTTGTTTTATTTTGTTCTGTCTTCAATGCATTTCCTCTTATTGTATCTTTACATACGGATTTCTTTGAGTAGTGATTTATATCTGCTCCATCCAAAAAGTTTAGAACAATATAAAATGCCCTGTAAAAAATTATACTAAGTTTCCTAAAACACTTGAGAAATTTACTGAGTTTTGCTAGGTATACATTTCATTCATTAAAATGAAAACTTGGCTGAAGAAATCATGATGTTTGTCTGTGTAACTAACTCCTGGTTTCTTCTCCCTGGCCTTAAAAACCCAGATGTGCTAGAAATTACGTTTTTTCAAGTGAACTATTTAGAGCCCCATATTCTTCGTGGATGATCGTTAAGAACTATGACGATGAGGAGGATGATACTGCCCCCAATACTCTGCAGTACGTTGTTACGTTCTCAGGGGCCTGCAGAAGTGTTTCAGTCAAGGCTCCATGCCTTAAATGACTTGACAAAAGTGTCCTTTTGAAAAAGTCAGCATCAGCCTGACCTTGAGATGAACAACTTTTCAATGAGCTCCAATGTGCATAGTTTGGGCGGTTTCCCCTTTACTGCCACTCTAAGAAAAATCTTGCGATTAAGCGCCTACAAAACTTCTGACCTGCAGAGGGCTCCATAATACCATGTTTCTCTAGCTCATGTTTGGAAAAAAAGCAAAAAAAAAAAAACTTTCCAGAAGGGGGAAGGGGAAGCCTAGAGACTTTATAATGCTCCAACAGTCAGTCTGGTAAACAGACTAGGAATTGTGGGCAAAGTCCCTTTCCTTGAGTTTTGTGCCTAGCCTGAGATCGGATGACTCTGTCCGGACTCATTACTTTAATAGCCTAGAGCTAGTTCACATAGCAGCAGGAGCCCACCAAAAAGGCATTTCATTATTGAAACCGAAACTGGGTACCATGTAACTGCCGATTAATAGTCGGATTTTTTTCAGTATTTCAAGTAATTTATAAAGCGTTTACACAAATAAATAGAAAGCTTTAAATGCTGATATTCCATAAAAAGTAAATAAAATATATTTTTATGCATTAAGACTTAATTAAGTGGTATGATTTCATGTCACAAATTTAAAGCAGCCGGGTGAAACTTGCCAACATTACTGCAGCTGTGTTTTACATTAGGAAATTAATTAAAATAGTCATTTATGCTTTTTTCCACTTACAGGTATTTAGACCTCTCTGTATTATACCATATATTCTCCCTTCAATCTGCCTGAGCAGGTTCTGTCTTATTCTGTTGTTGGTAGAATAATGAAGAGGGGGGATATTAATCTAATGAAAAGTTTGTCCTGTGCTACTAAGGCAGGTCGAACAGGGCTGAAGGGACTTCCTGCTGACTTTGAAAGAGGGGGCGCCTTCATATTTACTTACATACCCACTCCTTTTTTCCCGTTGTAAGAGAATTTCACTTTATGTTTCATTAGAACAGCCCCACGCCCACCCTTGGTGACAGGAAGGGAAGCAGAGGAGAGCAGAAAAATATTTGCATGCCATATGACACATCATCATTTAGACTTGGCTGTTCTGTGAGAACTCATTTTTGAAGCAGACCTGCGTATATAGTACAGTTNTTGTCTACACCACTGAGTAGAGGAGATGAGACAAACCTCCAATGAGGAGTATGTATCCTTGGGAACAGCTGCGGGTAGTCCGATGACCAGAGAATGCATGGTGGGTTAGTTAGACTGTCCTCAGAGTCCCCCAGAAACTTCTGCGAATCATCTAGAGGTTTGCTGCAAACAACTGAGACCTTGGTCCTTAGTCCTTGCCCCAGGGTGCTGCTTTCTCTTAATTCCCTACAGGTCTTTCAGACAGATCCTCTTAACCCAATTACAAGACCTGAGGAAGGACATTTTAACTTATGGAATATCAGGTTCTTTTCATCATCATATCATTCCCCATTCATTCCTCTTATCCTAGCTCCCAGGCAAGTTTAGGCTGTACAGTTTTCCTGCCACGGAGAGAAGCTGTGAGGACACGGCCCCACTTACTTTGAAACTTGTTAGAAACATGCATCTCTGGGTTCTCCAGGAGGTATATGAGTTACCTGGCACAGAGTAAATGCAGTAGAAGGAAATGTTTTGTTTAAATGCTTCCTCATTTAAATTAATACTCTCTTGACTGTTGTGAGGGGGAAAAAAAACACTATTAAAAGTCTGTACTTTTGCTGACTTGAAAATGTTATGAAAAAATTTCCTATTAAAAGTTGTTGCTTATTTTGCTGACTTGGAGAATATTTTATAACCCACATAAAATGTGGTTCGAGAAGTACTGTCTCAATGAAAACGAGAGCTTGTTTTATTTTGTTCTGTCTTCAATGCATTTCCTCTTATTGTATCTTTACATACGGATTTCTTTGAGTAGTGATTTATATCTGCTCCATCCAAAAAGTTTAGAACAATATAAAATGCCCTGTAAAAAATTATACTAAGTTTCCTAAAACACTTGAGAAATTTACTGAGTTTTGCTAGGTATACATTTCATTCATTAAAATGAAAACTTGGCTGAAGAAATCATGATGTTTGTCTGTGTAACTAACTCCTGGTTTCTTCTCCCTGGCCTTAAAAACCCAGATGTGCTAGAAATTACGTTTTTTCAAGTGAACTATTTAGAGCCCCATATTCTTCGTGGATGATCGTTAAGAACTATGACGATGAGGAGGATGATACTGCCCCCAATACTCTGCAGTACGTTGTTACGTTCTCAGGGGCCTGCAGAAGTGTTTCAGTCAAGGCTCCATGCCTTAAATGACTTGACAAAAGTGTCCTTTTGAAAAAGTCAGCATCAGCCTGACCTTGAGATGAACAACTTTTCAATGAGCTCCAATGTGCATAGTTTGGGGCGGTTTCCCCTTTACTGCCACTCTAAGAAAAATCTTGCGATTAAGCGCCTACAAAACTTCTGACCTGCAGAGGGCTCCATAATACCATGTTTCTCTAGCTCATGTTTGGAAAAAAAGCAAAAAAAAAAAAACTTTCCAGAAGGGGGAAGGGGAAGCCTAGAGACTTTATAATGCTCCAACAGTCAGTCTGGTAAACAGACTAGGAATTGTGGGCAAAGTCCCTTTCCTTGAGTTTTGTGCCTAGCCTGAGATCGGATGACTCTGTCCGGACTCATTACTTTAATAGCCTAGAGCTAGTTCACATAGCAGCAGGAGCCCACCAAAAAGGCATTTCATTATTGAAACCGAAACTGGGTACCATGTAACTGCCGATTAATAGTCGGATTTTTTTCAGTATTTCAAGTAATTTATAAAGCGTTTACACAAATAAATAGAAAGCTTTAAATGCTGATATTCCATAAAAAGTAAATAAAATATATTTTTATGCATTAAGACTTAATTAAGTGGTATGATTTCATGTCACAAATTTAAAGCAGCCGGGTGAAACTTGCCAACATTACTGCAGCTGTGTTTTACATTAGGAAATTAATTAAAATAGTCATTTATGCTTTTTTCCACTTACAGGTATTTAGACCTCTCTGTATTATACCATATATTCTCCCTTCAATCTGCCTGAGCAGGTTCTGTCTTATTCTGTTGTTGGTAGAATAATGAAGAGGGGGGATATTAATCTAATGAAAAGTTTGTCCTGTGCTACTAAGGCAGGTCGAACAGGGCTGAAGGGACTTCCTGCTGACTTTGAAAGAGGGGGCGCCTTCATATTTACTTACATACCCACTCCTTTTTTCCCGTTGTAAGAGAATTTCACTTTATGTTTCATTAGAACAGCCCCACGCCCACCCTTGGTGACAGGAAGGGAAGCAGAGGAGAGCAGAAAAATATTTGCATGCCATATGACACATCATCATTTAGACTTGGCTGTTCTGTGAGAACTCATTTTTGAAGCAGACCTGCGTATATAGTACAGTTACAGAACGTGCTAAACCTAAAGCAAATTAAAACACACCCGCCTGGATAGTTGATAATGCAGTTTGCAATTCATTAAATACTATCCTGACTTGGTCTATCAGAGCTAAATAATGACTCTCTTGAGATAGCAAGAACAAATCGATCACACTGTACTTGTTGACTACAATTACTTCTGTTAACAACTGTCATAAAATTATTACTTGATGAAGTTTTAATGATGGAAGTAATTTTGTTCCCCAAGAGGCGTCAGTTGCCAAATGAGGCTGAAGCTCTGAAAAAGCTCACTGTATGAAAGTATATGAAAACATGACCATAATGTCTTCACTCTTGGATATAATTTGCAATACTGTGGACTAGGTTTAGGTCAGAGCCAAGGTCTTTTAGTTCCTCAGGCACCAAAGGTGCTTCCCTTAAGGCATTTACCCTGTGAGTTGACTTGGATTTTAAGAGTGGCATTCAAGGAGGATTCTAAGGTGCCATCAATTATACAACTTCCACTCGGAGTAAACTCAACTATTAGAAATAGAGAGTGAGTTTTCCTGTGTATATGTTGTCATTAGTGATGTTTAAAGTTAAAGCCTATTTCTGACTTGTATTTCTTGAATGCATGAGCTGTGTTTAATTATTTAATAAGGGTCTTAGGTAAAATTGGGGCTTCCCTGGTGGCTCAGAGGTTAAAGCATCTGCCTGGAATGCGGGAGACCCGGGTTCGATCCCTGGGTTGGGAAGATCCCCTGGAGAAGGAAATGGCACCCCACTCCACTACTCCTGTCTGGAGAATCCCATGGAGAGAGCAGCCTGGTAGGCTACAGTGCATGGGGTCACAAAGAGTCGGACACGACTGAGTGACTTTCCCTTCCCTAGGTAAAATTAGGGTTTCCCCAGTGGCACAGTGGTAAAGACTCTACCCACCAAAGCAGATCAGGATCTACCCTGAGTCAGGAAATCCCCTGGAGAAAGAAATGGCAACCCCCTCCAGTATTCTGGCCTAGAAAATTCCATGGACAGAGGAGCCTGGTGGATTGAAGTCCGTGGTGTCACAAAGAATCGGACGAGACTGAGCAAACACACAACACAAGTAAAATTGACTCCAGAAGTCCTGAATCCTCTTAAAGTCTCTGGAGTCTTAGTCACCACAGTTAAACAGGAGCAAATTGAGCCCATTCCTTCTTTTTTTTATTTTTAATTGGAGGATAATTGCTTTACAATGTTGTGTTGTTTTCTGCCATACAACAGTGTGAATCAGCCATAAGTATACATATATCCCCTCCCTCTTGAGTCTCCCTCCCAACCCCCTAAGATGTCACATAGTACCGGGTTGAGTTCCCTGTGTTACATAGCAACTTCCCACTGTTCTCTATTTTACCTGTGTTAATATATATATGTTTCAGTGCTGCTTTGTCAATTCATCCCACCCTCCTCTTTCCCTGCTGTGTCTACAAGTCTGTTCTCATGTCTGCGTGTCTATTCCTGCCCTGTAAATAGGTTCATAGTACTCTTTTCCTAGATTCTATATGTGTGTGTTTAGGTTAGGTATGTGCGTGCTCAGTCGCGTGCAGTTCTTTGTGAACCTGTAGCCTGCCAGGCTCCTCTGTCTGTGGAAATCTCCAGGCAACAATACTGGAGTGGATTGCCATTTCCTACTCCAGGGGATCTTCCAACCCAGGGATTGAACCCAAGTCTCTTGTGTCTCTAGCACTGGCAGGTGGATTCTTTACCACTGCACTACCTGAGAATCCCATATATGCGTTCAGTTCAGTTCAGCTCAGTCGTGTCCGACTCTTTGCAGCCCCGTGAACCACGGCACACCAGGCCTCCCTGTCCATCACCAACTCCCAGAGTCCACCCAGACCCATGTCCATCGAGTCAGTGATGCCACCCAGCCATCTCATCCTCTGTCATCCCCTTCTCCTCCTGCCCCCAATCCCTCCCAGCATCAGGGTCTTTTCCAATGAGTCAACTCTGCATGAGGTGGCCAAAGCATTGGAGTTTCAGCCTCAGCATCAGTCCTTCCAATGAACACCAAGGACTGATCTCCTTCGGAATGGACTGGTTGGATCTCCTTGCAGTCCAAGGGACTCTCAAGAGTCTTCTCCAACACCACAGTTCAAAAGCATCAATTCTTTGGCACTCAGCTTTCTTCACAGTCCAACTCTCACATCCATACATGACCACTGGAAAAACCATAGC
>SJYS01022546.1:39995-56189 GCA_006410695.1 Philantomba maxwellii | reverse complement strand
TCCAACCACCTCCTGGAGTGTGAAGTCAAGTGGGCCTTAGGAAGCAGTACTATGAGTAAAGCTAGTGGAGATGATAGAATTCCAGCTGAGCTATTTAAAATCCTAAAAGATGATGCTGTTAAAATGCTGGACTCACTGTGTCAGCAAATTTGGAAAACTCAGCAGTGGCCACAGGACTGGGAAAGGTCATTTTTTATTCCAATCCCCAAAAAAGGCAATGCCAAAGAATGTTCAAACTATTGTATGATTGTGCTCATTTCACATGCTATTAAGGTATGCTCAAAATCCTTCAAGCTAGGCTTCAACATTAGCTGAAATGAGAACTTCCAGATGTACAAGCTGTGCTTAGAAAAGGCAGAGAAACCAGAGATCAAACGGCCAACATTCATNTGTACGATTGTGCTCATTTCACATGCTATTAAGATATGCTCAAAATCCTTCAAGCTAGGCTTCAACATTAGCTGAAATGAGAACTTCCAGATGTACAAGCTGTGCTTAGAAAAGGCAGAGAAACCAGAGATCAAACGGCCAACATTCATTGAATTATAGAGAAAGCAAGGGAATTCCGGAAAAACATCTACTTCTGCTTCATTGATCACACCAAAGCCTTTGTGTGGATCACAACAGACTGTGGAAAACTCTTAAAGAAATGGAAGTACCAGCCTACCTTACCTGCCTCCTGAGAAACATGTATGCAGGTCAAGAAGCAACAATTAGAACTGGACATGGTTCAAAATTGGAAAAGGAGTACAACAAGGCTGTATATTGTTACCCTTGTTTATTTAACTTCTATGCAGAGTACATCATGTGAAATGCTGGGCTGGATGAATTATAAGCTGGAATGAAGATTGCTAGGAGAAATATCAACGACCTCAAATATTCAGATGATCCCACTCTAATGGTAGAAAGTAAAGAAGAACTAAACAACCTCTTGATGAGAGTGAAAGAGAAGAGTGAAAAAACTGACTTAAAACCCATCATTCAAAAAACTAAGATCATGGCATCTGGTCTTGTCACTTAATGGTAAATAGAAGGGGAAAATGTGGAAGCAGTGACAGATTTTGTTTTTTAGGCTCCAAAATCACCGTGGACAGTGAGTACAGCCGTGAAATTAAAAGACGCCTGCTCCTTGGAAGGAAAGTTATGATAAACATTGACAATGTATTAAAAAGCAGAGACATCATTTTGCTGACAAAAGTTTGCATAGTCAAAAGTATGATTTTTCCGTTAGTCATGTATGGATGTGAGAGTTGAACCATAAAAACTGAGCACTGAAGAACTGCTGCTTTCAAACTGTGGTCCTGTAGAAGACTCTTGAGAGTCCCTTGGANTGGATGAGAGTGCAAAAGAAGAGTGAAAAAACTGGTTTAAAACCCATCATTCAAAAAACTAAGATCATGGCATCTGGCCTCATCACTTAATGGTAAATAGAAGGGGAAAATGTAGAAGCAGTGACAGATTTTGTTTTTTAGGCTCCAAAATCACTGTGGATAGTGAGTACAGCCGTGAAATTAAAAGACGCCTGCTCCTTGGAAGGAAAGTTATGACAAACATAGACAATGTATTAAAAAGCAGAGACATCATTTTGCTGACAAAGGTTTGCATAGTCAAAAATATGATTTTTCCGTTAGTCATGTATGGATGTGAGAGTTGAACCATGAAAACTGAGCACTGAAGAACTGCTGCTTTCAAACTGTGGTCCTGTAGAAGACTCTTGAGAGTCCCTTGGACAGCAAAGAGATCAAACCAGTCAATCCCGAAAGAAATCAACACTGAACATTCATTGGAAGGACTGATGCTGAAGCTGAAGCTCTAATACNTTTGTATTAGTGAATATGATTGAATTATTTTAAATATAGCTAGACTATAGCATTAACTTGTCTGTTTTAGAAGTTTGCCTTGTATTTTTAAGAGGATCAAAAACAGGCAATCATAAAAGAGAAGGTCAAAGAGTTTTTTTTACTCAATTTAAAAAATTACATTTAATTCTCATTTTCTGGATTATGAGGAATGTGGGAGAAAATGAATTATCTTAATTTATGGAAGGGACATCAAGAGATAAAAAAAATTTGCAGGTTTTCAATGTTTTCCTAGTCTAAGAGTTTAAAGGGGGATTTAGTGATAAATGAGAAATCTTATGAACAGTAAGGTAGCAAGTTTATTATTGGGAAAAATGCAGAAAATAGTTTTTAAGGAAGTGAAGGGGGCTTCCTCCACTTGTTTTTGAACCAACACGATCTTTGTGTATTCCCTCAGCACATATATGTTTAAATATACATAAGGAATATTTTTCTAATATCTTGTCATTGTCATTACCTGCTGAGTAATGTTTGGATGTTAATTAAAGCTTATGGCACTCATTCACACATCTGTAGATAAAAGGCATTAGAATAGATGATCTAGAAAAATTAACATACTTTTCAATTCTAGGATTCTATGACTCTGTATTATATCTGGATATATGGGAAAAAAGGGAGAGGATGAAAGCGATGTCACTTAGGGAGGGTACTGTTTGTACTCATTCTGTGAGTCTCCTAAACACAGTCTTTGCCACGGGGTGTTGACTGGCTTCTGAGCTCAAACACCAAGCCCTATGCTTTAAGACCATGGGGTACTATTCACTACTGAATTTCCAGAACTAGAAGAATGCCTGCAGCATAAAAGACAGTCAAAATACTTGTTGGAAGAAGGAGTAGATTAATATTTCTAATGCTGTTTTGAATATAATCTATTACAGGGTAACCTGCCTGTATTTTTCAGAGTTATGTTGACATATATGTCCACTCAGTTATTAGACATCTGGATTAGAGGACTAGAGAATTAGAGAAACATAATCACATGTTGCTGCTAAAGTAAACAAAATCTGAAGTAGCAGCAAAATTTTAAATAATGTTTTCTTCTGACACAGAAAGACAATAAAGTTTGCTTTATTTCTACCCCTCCCTGTTTTGTTTTTTGTTCTTTTGTTGTTGTTGTTATTAAGAGAAAGATGTATTTTCTGATATTACAAAATGAGCTTACATGAGGGCAGGGGGCACTGTCTGTCTTTTTTTTTTTTTCATGGACCTAGCAATACTGAGTCACAAAAATGTTTATTTAATTTTTATTTATATTTAGTGTGGGGCTTCAGGAAGCTCCCTGGGCCAACTCTACTACCTGTCAGCATGGAGCTCACGGGAGCTGTCAGCCGGAGCAAGGAGAATGTGAGGTGCAGGGAGGGTGCCGAGGTGGGGGCTGTGATCATGGTCAGGATGGAAGCTGTGGATCAGAGAGACGGAGCTGAGGAGTATCCCATCAAAGGCTTGAATGGAGCTACAGGGAGACGTCCTGGAGTGGCATCTCTCCAGGCCTCTACTACCTCCTGGCTCTGTGACCTTGTGCAAGTTTCAGGGCTTCAGTTTTCTCACCTTAGCCTCAGCTGAGGATTTTTAAAAATGCTAGGGCTTGAGCCCCACCCCAGAAGGTCTAATGTTACTGGGATGTGCCTGAATGTTGAGGACCTGAAAGCTCCCCAGGTGATGCTTCTGTGCAGCCAGGGCTGGGCACAAAAGTATTTATTGAATGGATGAATGGATGCTGAAAATGGTAAATGGTTACAAAAGTCATGATATTTGGCTCAATGTTCATTAGAAGTGGGCAAAGGTAGTCTAGAAAGAAGGGAGTGAAGCATGCATATATGTATATATTTATAGAAAAATCAGAGAAATACACTGATACTTCTGTTTTAACAAAACATAAAAGCTCTGTTAAGTCTGTTGATTTTCTTGGTCAAGTTCAAGGGAAGATTCTTGAGTGAAAAAAGACAAAATCAAAAATATTGAAACTTCTGACCATTATTTTGAAAAGGCTTGGTGATTTTATAAGAGAGAATATTCTAAATATTAGCCATATGGCAAGAAAGAATTTGAGAAAACAGAGTTGTCTTGTAGTATGTTTTGTCTCAGACACTAGTCTTCTAGCAGGTAGCTTATCATTATCCTTCTCTCCAAATCATTATGGCAGCATTTCTCTGTATGTCTGAGTTTGGTGCACACTTTCTTTGACTTAGGAGTCTAATGTTACTGAAAAACTCTGTAAGGACAATCATCAGCATGGGAATCAGCCCATCATTCTGACTCAATAGGAATAAAGAGGAAATCAGCTGCCTAATGAAGCTCCTTCTCTGCCCCCTGCCATTGTGAAAAATAGCAGCTACAGTATTTCATTATGAAATCTGTGTGCTTCGCTTCTCACCCTTCCTTGGTCTGAGAATCAAAGGCCATTTCTGTCAGATCTCACCCTTGGAGTTATCATCGTCACTCATGGCTTCAACTATCACCTCTATGCAGGTATCTCCCCAAATCTGTATTGCAAGTCCCATTCCCTCAGCCCTTGCTATAATCCTGCCTCCCAACGAAACAAGGTTTATTTCTTAATTTAGACAACTTTGAACTTATAGTTGCATGTTTTGATAGAGTCAGAATCACAATATTTTATTCTACTTTTTCCTCAAAAATTAAACCTTATGGACTGGACTTTTGTATTTTTCTTCTTAACAGATATGCTGCAGGGACTGAAACAATTTTATTTTTATTTTTTGATTAGGGAATGTCAGAGCTATTTGCTGGCTTCCTTTTTTTATTTTCTGAATAAAAGCACTGAGTAAGTGTGACATATATATCACTTTAAAGTTGAGACTGCAGAATAAAATTTAAAAGATCTATTCTCTCCTTGAATTTGACTCTGAAAATAACTTGTACTAACATCAGGAACTTTGCATCCTCATCTGTGTAGTTGCGTGGTTCCCACAGTCAAATTAAAGACATAGACGTGATTGCAATAGAAAAAAATATTTAAAGAATGCAGTAACTCTGTATCAAGACTGTCCAGTAATTAATACATTCAAAGTTTATATTCAAAGAGTACGTTTTTGATTAAGCATGTCTAGGTACTATGTACATCTCAGAAAACCTTAAATATATATGTCTCTGAAATTCTTACATCTTATAAACTACAACTTAGTCATTCTAGTCTTATATCAACACTTACTGAGATATCTCCATGACTTACCCAAGTCCCAGATTTGAAATAAAATTTCATCTATCCATCTGCGATATATAAATTTATTTTGTTTTAAAATAATTTATTTATTTTTGGCTGTACTGGGTCTTCATTGTTGTCGGGCTTTTTCTAGTTGTGGTGAGCAGCAGCTACTCTCTAATTGAAGTGCACAGGCTTCTCATCGTGGTGGCTTCTGTTGTTGTGGGGCAGGGGCTCTCGGGCACACAGACCTCAATAACTGCAGCACGTGGGCTCAGTAGTTGCAGCTCCCAGTCTCTAGAGCACCGGCTCAGTGGTTGTGGCTCATAGTTGCTCTGTGGCATTAGGGGATCTTCCTGGATCAGGGATTGAACTGAAGTCTTCTGCATTGACAGGTGAATTCTTTATCACTGAGCCAGCAGGGAAGCCCCCAGATATATAAATTTAAAATGATATATGATCCATGGTGTTGGAAGTTTACTCCTGCAGGGAATACCTTTCTTCTGAACAGGACTTTATCATTTACAAGGTGCTTATCACCTCCACACCTATTAATCCTCCATTAGCCTGGTAGTAATACTGATAAAGGAAAGCCATAAATTTGCCTTTCTAGGCTTAAATATTCTAGAAATGGATTTCCTTGTCTATAGCCATATAAAGGTGATCTTCTTTATCACCATCTCTATACCATAAACATTCAGATTCTGGATTTATTTTTGTCTAATTACATGGTTCCTCTCTACTTACTATTCTATTTCTTTATGCACTCTAGTGTCTCTTCATGAGGTATCTGCATTATATCTATGTAGGATGAGTACCTCTTGCCATGTAGTTTGACCCTTATTACCAACAGAAACTTACTTATAAAACTTGCCTATGGTTTAGCTGAAAAACTTACAGACTTTACCCATCAAATATATATTTTTAAAGTATTATATTTTGAAAGAAAAATTATTAAAATATATTAAAACTGATTTTAGAATAATTTCATGAAGATGTTTGACAACAATGTTTGGCAGTTTACCCAGGGAGAGACCAAAGTGAAGAATTCCTCCACACTGCTTTCTTTGGAACCTTAGATTTTCTCTCTTGTGCTATATTTAGATGTGTAGCATGTCTAATTTTCTGCTTTTGTGCTTCCCTATGCTTCTAGTGCTTATCATAACCCAGCTAGAGTGTCAGGCCAAAGCGTGAAGAAATCCTTACATTCTTACCTGAGTAAGCCAACTTACAGCAGTATGTGGACCCTCTGTGCTGGGTGCCTCTCATCCTTTTTTTTCATTCATGTGTTTCTGACATTGCAAAAAAGAAGTCAAGAAACTGTCTTCTCAGTAAAAAGTAGTTCTAAAAACTTAAAAGTTGTTTACTAATTCAGCAAGACTTGAGATGTTAATGATATAACCAGATTAATCAGATGGTAACAAATGCCAATTAAATTTAAATAAATTCAGTACAGTTCCACTCAAGGCAGGCCAATACAGTATAATTCAATTCATTTCAAGCATATCTGAGTGTACAAGGATAAATAAAATACACTCACTGTGTATATTCTAACAGTGAGAGTAAGCATATAAACAAAATAACTTGCAATGTTCAATAAGTAGAATAATGAAATTATGCACACCACCCTGAAGGATTTTGAAAGATGCCCAAGATGTCAGGGTGAGGTCAAGTTTAGACAGAGGGAAGACCATTGGATACCTTGGTCCATTCCCTATGACCTTGGATAGGGTCTTATGCATATAATAATGATCTTAGCTATTTTCACACAAATACTTTTCACTTCAATTATTTTATAAAACATGAATATTTTACTACAAATATATTAAAAACAAATGCAGAAACCAAAAGATAAATGACTTTGACTTGAGATTCTGTACCATAATATGAACAGTTTTGGATTTGTGAAATATGGTGAACTTGGTTTTAACCATCATTTAAAAAGATAGCAAGGATATAGTGGGAAATAGTAAAAATACAAAATGTATATGAATTGAGAGGTTGTTTAATCTCCCATTCTAACACCAAGAAACTTCCCTGATGGCTCAGATGGTAGAATCCACCTGCAATGTGGGAGACCTGGGTTTGATCCCTGGGGTGGGAAGATCCCCTGGAGGAGGACATGGCAACCCACTTCAGTATTCTGGCCTGGAGAATCCCCACGGTCAGAGGAACTGTCTGGGCTACAGTCCATGGGATTGGAAAGAGTCGGATACGGCTGAGTGACTAAGCACAATGGCACCGAGAAGACTTTGATTTGGATTGTATTATAAATCTGCTGAGGGTTTAAAATTTCTTGTGTGTAAACAGGGAGATGGTTATCAAGGAAATCTCTGTGGTCTCTGCTGGCTCTTAAAGCATTCTCTGATTCTACAGGATGATCGGGCCAGTGAAAATAACCCAAGGGATGCAGAATGCAGAGTGGAATGAGTACAGTCTTTGCAGCCAGCAGAGCTCAGATTGAACCCTGGCTGAACTTCATCTGGTTGAGTGATTTAGGGCACATGGGCATCACTTCATTAGTAACTCTCATTTGTAGAACACCTATTTCATAACACTGTAAGGATTAATACAATAACGTGATCAAAATACTACAGAGCTCTTGGCACATACTAGGTACTTAAATGCTAATTTCTGTTTACATCTTCTTTTGTTTTGATTAACAGAAACAAGTCAATCTCTTTTATAGGGAGCCTCAAATATTCAGGTGTTAATGTTCAATTATTCTCAGAATCATAGGTTGTCTGAGAATATGTACTGTGGCCAAGACATGATAGATCAAGTGAAACAGAGAAATGGATTAAGATATCATGTAGCCAAGATATTTGATAGGAGTGTTGTTGTTTTTTTTAAAGAGAAAATCATTTAACAAGCTCATGCCATAGTGGCCTTGCTGTTTTTCTATCTCTCATGACCTTTCAGTTGTGCCTGATTATTCACTGATACCGTGCAACCTGACTAGTCAGCACATTTGCTGATAAAGGGACACTTCTTACATAATAATTCTCTTGCATTTCACTTCACAGCCAAAATTTATTAACTTTGTTGGTAGGAGTCTTCATGTGAAAACTTGGATGCTTTTATGGGGACACACTGTGCTACACTTACAGAAAGATCGTTTCATAAGTATTATTATAAAAGGCAGTATAGCTCTAAAATAAGCTGAATGCAGAGTCTCTAAGGTGGATGTTGCTCCATCTCTGTTCTTCCTGGGGACATTCTGTTCTTGTTTCATTCTTTTTGTCCATCAGTTCAGGCCCAGTTTCACAGAAGCTTAAATCCTCTGTTTTTTGGTAGAAGATGTGAGGAGGGGTAACTCTGGGTGGAATGGGAAAAAATCCTTCCATTTCTTATCAAATGCTATGATAACATGTGATAGTATGTTTCTAACAACCCCTCAGTAAAGCAGCATTTACTAAGGGGTTATTAGAAACAATGGTGTATATGTCTGCTTGGTATCCTGAGAAGATTGGGATCTTTCAGAACAGACAGGTACAGTTTCAAATATCAGATCATCAGTTAACTGGGACTTTCAATGATAAACATTTTCTCTGAGACTTAGGCTAATAATAACTTCTGTATGGAATGATGTGAGGATACACTGAGACAGTAAACTCAAAGTTCTAAGCAGTATCTCTTACATGAAAGTATAGTGGTCATTAAATGGAGGCATCATAAAAACAAAAACTGAGTACAAAGCACAAATGAAAAGTGTCTTTATAAAAAAGTGTCCGTCACCTCAGTGATGGTTCTATTTCCCAAGCGAATGACTATCACACATATCTGATAAGAATAAAATCTTTTTTCTGAACAGGTGATATTTCAACTTTTACTCTTTTGTTTGTAAAATAAACCGGAAACAAAAAAGTAACCCCAAACTAGACTTTTTTTTTTTTTAAAAGAGAATCTGTGACAGCATCTTTTTTCAGAACTTGGCAAAAGTTTTCTGGTTGTTATGTGAAAGGTAACTACTGAGAGAAGGCAGGAAGATTTATAGGGCATAAGTAACACTCTTTCAGCACAGTAATAGTATGTTGCAAGCAAACATAAGAGAAGCCATTATAAAAATGGAAAAGGATGTTACTTTTCACATCTAGGGTACATTTTCAGGGGAGCATGTTGCTATGAGTGGCCAGCATGAATATCTGTGATTATATGAATATGCTGTGATTACCTGACTGATAGTGAGCCTGCTAATGTGACTGACTGGGATGGAGAGTGCTGGTGCAGAAAGGTAGGGATAACATTGCAGTCACTAACACAATAGGCTTTTATCCTGCTGTACACTTCTCACAGAGTCAAGTGACTGGTGATGTTGGTCTTTGGAAAAACAGCCAGTGACTTTCTATGCTAATAATCTTAATTCCAAGCCCATAAAATTGTTATACACACTCCTTAAAGTAGTAGTCAAAGGTATTCCATGAAAAAAAAAGGGCTTCCGCAGTCAAATAAGTTTTGAAATGCTGAGTATTATGTCCTCCCCACCGTGGATCAACACAGTGTAAAATACTATATGAAAAACTCTGAGAAGTCCTGCATTGAAAGAAAGTTAATTAATTAGGAAATGGTTCAATCATTCCCTTATTTTAAACTGGTGTCCTTTATCAAGAAAAGTTTATAAACATCCTGTTGAGCAAGTGATCTGGAAAATATACTTCGGAAAATCCTGTAATTGGCATTCAGGGAAAAAAAAATATATGTGATAATGTGAAGGAGTGAGTTGTTCTGGAGAAATGGACTTTCACAATTACACATCTTCTGAAACATACTCCTTGTGCTTTCTCAGTGAAGGTATTTTAGAGTCATCTGTGAAGAATGTATTGTAATCTTGGTTGTGGCTTATGACTAGTTTTCTTGTCCAAGGAATATCTTGAGGATACTGTGGATTGGGTTCCAGTTCAGTTCAGTTGTTCAGTCATGTCCGACTCTTTGTGACTGCATGGACTGCAGAACGCCAGGCTTCCCAGTCCATCACCAACTCCCAGAGATTGCTCAAACTCAATGTCCATCGAGTCGGTGATGCCATCCAACCATCTCATCCTCTGTCATCCCCTTCTTCTCCTGCCTTCAACCTTTCCCAGCATCAGGGTTTTTTCTTTTCTTTTTTTTTTTTCCAGTGAGTCAGTTCTTCACATCATGTGGCCAAAGTATTGGAGCTTCAGCTTCAGTATCAGTCCCTCCAGTGAATATTCAAGTCCTTCAGAATGGACTGGTTGGATCTCCTTGCTGTCCAAGGGACTCTCAAGAGTCTTCTCCAACACCACAGTTCAAAAGCATCAATTCTTTGGTGCTCAGCTTTATGGTCCAGCTCTCACATCCATACATGACTACTGGATAAACCATAGCTTTGACAAGATGTACCTTTGTTAGCAAAGTAATGTCTCTGCTTTTTAATGTGCTGCCAAGGTTTGTCATAACTTTTCTTTCAAGAAGCTAATGGCTTTTCATTTCATGGCTGCAGCCACCATCTGCAGTGATTTTTGGAGCCCCTCAAAAATAAAGTCTGTCACTGTTTCCATTGTTTCCCCATCTATTTGCCATGAAGTGATGGGACTGGATGCCATGATCTTATTTTTTTGAATGTTTAGTTCCAGAATGTTGGGTTCCAGACTGCCACAAGAAAGCAAATATCACCATAAAGTGAGTCACATGAATCTTTTGGTTTCCCAGGACACATGAAAGTTATGTTCATAGTATGCAGTAGTCTACTGAGTATGAAATAGCACTGCATCTAAAAAAATGTACACACTTTCATTAGAAAATGCTTTATTGCTAAACAAGGTTGGCCATCATCCGAGGCTTCAGTGAGTCATATTCTTTTTTTCTGGGGTGGTTCTTGTCTTAATTTTGATGGATATTGACTGATCAGGGTGGTGGTTACTGAAGGCTGCATGGCTGTGGCAATTTCTAAAAATAAGACTCCAGTGAAATTTACTGCATCGATTGACTCTTCCTTTCACAAATGATTTCTCTGTAGCATACAACACTGTCTGATAGCATTTTCCCACAGTAGAACTTTTTAAAAAATGGAAGTCAATCCTTTCAAACCCCGCTGCTGCTTTATCAACTGAATTTATATAATATTATAAATCTTTCATTGTTATTTCAACAGTCTTTTATAGCACCTTTGCCAGGAGTAAATTCTATCTCAAGAAATCACTTTTTTGTTCATCTGTAAGAAGCAACTCCTCTTGCGATTGCAATAATTCAGTCACATCTTCAGGCTCTACTTCTAATTCTAGTTCTCTTGCTATTTCCACCATAATGGCATTTACTTTATCCACTGCAGTCTAGAATGCTTCAAAATCATTCATGAAGGTTGGAATCAACTTCTAAATTCCTGTTAATGTTGATATTTTGACCTCTTCTCATAAATCATGAATGTTCTTAATGACATCACCTTCCCAGAAGGTTTTCCATTGACTTTGCCCGGATCCATCAGAGGAATCACTATCTATGACAGTTATAGACTTATGAAATGTATTTCTGAAATAATGATTCAAAGTCTAAATTACTCCTTCTTTCACGGGCTGCAGAATGAATACTGTGTGAGCAGGTATGAAAACAACACTAATCTCATTGTATATGTACCACTATCAGAACTCTGCATTGTCAATGAGCAGTAATATTTTGAAAGGATGTCTTTTTCTGAGCATTATGTCTTAACAGTTGGGTGAAAATATTCAGCAAGCCATATTGTAAACAGATGTGCTATCACTAGGGTTTGTTTTTCCATTTAGAGAGCATAGTCAGAGTAGATTTAGTAGACTCATTACTAAGGGGCCTAGGATTTTCAGCATGGTAAAATGAGTGTCAACTTAAAGTTGCCCCTAACAAGAGAGTCAACCTGTCCTTTGAAGCCTTGAAGCCAGACATTGATTTCTCCTCTTCAGATATGACAGCCTCAGATGACATCTTCTTCCAATAGAAGACTGTTTAGTTTACACTGAAAATCTGTTGATTAGTGTAGCTGTCTTTATTAATCATCTTAGCAAGATCTTCTGGTAACTTGCTGCAGCTTTTGCATCAACACTTGCTGCTTCACCTTGCACTTTCATGTTCTGGAGATGGCTTTTTTCCTTAAACCCCATGACCCAACCTCTGCTCATTTCAAGCTTTTCTTCTGCAGCTTCCTCACCTCTCTCAGCCTTCAGAGAATTGAAGTGAGTTAGGGCCTTGCTCTGGATTAGGCTTTGGCTTAAGGGAATGTCATGCCTGGTTTGACCTATACTGCTGAAACTATCTCCCTATCAGCTTTCTTATCATTTATGTGTTCCCTGGAATAGCACTTTTAATTTCTTTCAAGATCTTTGCATTCGTAACTTGGATAGCTATTTAGGGCAAGAGGCCCAGCTTTTAGCCTATATCAGCTTTTGATTAGCTTTTTGATTTGCTTCCTCCCTCATCTTAATCATTTCTAGCTTTTGATTTAGAATGAGAGACATGTGGCTCTTCCTTTCGCTTGAACACTTACAAGTCTTTGTAGGGTTATTAGTTGGCCTGATTTCAACATTGTTGTGTCTCAAGGAATAGAAAGGCCCAACGAGAGGAAGAGAGATAGAGAATAGTACATCAATGGAGCAGTCAGAACACACCAGAACATTTTTTGATTATGGGTGTGGTTTGTGGCACCTTAAAACAAGTACAATAAGACCATTGAAGATCATTGATCACAGATCATCATAACATACAATAATAATGAAAAAACTTGAAATATTGTGAAAATTACCAAAATGTGACACATAGACATGCAGTCAGCAAATGCTGCTGGAAAAATAGCGTCGATAGATTTGCTGGACACAGGGTTGCCACACACCTTTAATCTGTAAAAAGGCAGTATCTGTGAAGCTCAGTAAAGCAAAAGCACAATAAGAAGAGGCCTGCCTGTACTGTTGCATTAAACAGAAATCAGTTATTTCATAGTTTCGTTTTGCAGATTAAGGCACCAGAGCTGGATCTTATTGTCTGATGAAATCCTTTTCAGGTTTTATTCTACAGCTTTCAAGTTCTGCAGCAACTTGCTTTTTAACTAAAAATATTTTCTTAATTTAAGAAACCCACCATGTTGAAGAAAACTTGTAAGCACTGTTAGTTCTTGTCAGGAATAAATGGGACTCTGGAGAGTTCTATGAAATAGGAAACATTTGAACAGAGTATCATCTTTCTTTCAGCTGTTTGTATAGATGCAATTTCTGCAATTCTATACCTCACAGCTCTAATTCCTCTTCATCTGTGTCTCAGGCTTCCATCAATAATCCTTCTGCTGAAACACATTTGACAAGAGAGGTAGAGTGGATACCCTTGCAATATCTTCTGAATGTCGCTCAAGAGCGATTTGTAATCGAGATAATAAATTTTAGGGAGAAAAAATGTAAAACTAAGTTGGGGGTTCAATCTGTATGAATCTGGATTGGATAAGGGTATGGTTAGTAGCATTTTATGAAAATCATTTTTTGATTAGACAGTGAAGATTTTGTAAAACATTAAAAAGATCAGTGGATATTATGGATATATATCTTAAAAAATAAACCACTCTTGCAATGTACCTTAATAAAGGAATGAATTGGATGTTTTCTGGATCCAGTTATATTCACCTTACACACTGTGATTTCTTTTTTTTTTTTTTTTTTTACACACTGTGATTTCTAATACATCTTCCCATCCTAGAAAGTCTATAGTACAATTGTTATCCCATTTCATAACATTTATATTGAAAAAAATATCTAGTCTGCTTGTATGTGTTAGGTAAGAGACTGAATTTTTGCTGCCCTTCTGAAATTCAGGAGAAATATATGCTATTGCTTACAATAATATATCATTAAAAAACTGAGTAAGAAAAAATGAGATACTCTGTTTGGATAGTGAAAATGTTAAATTAATTTTATTGATTTGGACCTTTCTGTTTATTAGGTGAAGCTATTAAAATGGTTCTAATTGTTTTTGAACAAAATTTTGAAAATTAAATATGAAAGTCATGTAGTGTATTTTTCTCTTAATTTGTTCAAGAGCACTGTACTCATATTAACTTTTCATTATTTGTTTATATAATAGCATTATATAATAGAACTTTAGGGGAAATGTAGTATATTTATGTATATTTATCCTGTACTATTTTTCTCTCAAATCTAGTATATTATGTGTTCTGCATATGTTTAGTTACAAAATGAAAGAACATTGTATATTAAGCATTTAGAAAAAGGAATGATGAATTTAAAATAACCTTTGTCTAAACATATGAATTCATACTGTTCATGGGATTCTCAAGGCAGGAATACTGAAGTGGTTTGCCATTCCCTTCTCCAGCAGTCCACGTTTTGTCAGAACTCTCCACCATGACCCGTCCATCTTGGGTGGCCCTACATGGCATGGCTCATAGTTTCACTGAGTTAGACAAGGCTGTGGTCCATGTGATCAGATAGGTTAGTTTTCTGTGATTGTGGTTTTCAGTCTGTCTGCCCTATGATGGATAAGGATGAAAGGCTTATGGAAGCTTCCTGATGGGAGAGACTGACTGAGGGTGATACTTGGTCTTGTTCTGATGGGCAGGGCCATGGTCAGTAAATCTTTAATCAGATTTTCTGTTGATGGCTGGAGCTGTGTCCCCTCCCTGCTGTTTATCTGGGGCCAAACTATGGTGGAGGTAATGAAGATAATGGTGACCTCATGCAAAAGATCCCATGCATGTACTGCTACAGTCCAGGCCCCCAACCCTGCAGCAGACCACCACCGACCCATGCCCTCACTGGAGACATCCGGACACCCACTAAGTCCAGGACAGTCTCCTGTGGAGTCACTGTTCCTTTCTCCTGGGTGCTGGTGCACAAGGTTCTGTTGTGCCCTCCAAGAGACTATTTCCCAGTCCTGTGTAAGTTCTGGCAGCTCTGTGGTAGGGTCAAGGGCAACCTCCTCTCAGAGTACTTATGCCATACCCACACCCAGAGCCCCTGTCCTTGCGGCAGACCACTGATGACCTGTACTACCAAGGAGACACTCAAACACAGTTCTGTCTCAGTCTCTGTGGGGTCCCTGGCTCCTGGTGCCCACAAGGTTTGTTTGGGCCTCTGAGCATCTCTGGCAGGAATGGGATTTGATTCTAAATGTGAATTTGTGCCTCCTACCACCTTGCTGGGGCTTCTCATTTCCCCATGGGTGTGGAGTATCTCCTCACAGCCGCTCCAGTACCTACCGTCTTACTGGGATTTCTCTTACCTTGGACATGGGGTATCTATCCAGGGCTGCTCCAGCAAAATGCAGGTGCCACTCCTGACCTTGGACTTGGGGAATTTCCTCTTGGCAGCTCCAGTGCTGCGCAGCCATCTCTTGCTGCTCCAGTGCTGTGCAGCCACTGTATGAAAAGGCAAAAAGATAGGACACTGAAAGATGAACTCCCCAGGTCAGTAGGTACCCAGAATGCTACTGGAGATCAGTGGAGAAATAACTTCAGACAGAATGAAGAGAAGGAGCCAAAGCAAAAGCAACATCCAGTTGTGGATGTGACTGGTGACGGAAGCAAGATCTGATGCTGTCAAGAGCAATATTGCATAGGAACCAGGAATGTTAGCTCCGTGAATCAAGGCAAATTGGAAGTGATCAAACAGGAGATGGCAAGAGTGAACGTCGACATTTTAGGAATCAGCAAACTAAATTGGACTGGAATGGGTGAATTTAACTCAGATGACCATTATATCTACTACTGTGGACAAGAATCTCTTAGAAGAAATGGAGTAGCCATCAGAGTCAACAAAAGAGTCTGAAATGCAGTACTTGGATGCAGTCTCAAAAATGACAGAATGATCTCTGTTCGTTTCCCAGGCAAAACATTCAGTATCACGGTAATCCAAGTCTATGCCCCAGCCAGTAATGCAAGAAGCTGAAGTTGAATGGTTCTATGAAGACCTATAAGACCTTCTAGAATTAACACCCCAAAAAGATGTCCTTTTCATTATAGAGGACTGGAATGCAAAAGTAGGAAGTCAAGAAACACCTGGAGTAATAGGCAAATTTGGCTGTGAAGTACAGAATGAAGCAGGGCAAAGGCTAATAGAGTTCTGCCAAGAGAACACACTGGTGGTAGCAAACACCTTCTTCCAACAACACAAGAGAAGACTCTACACATGGACATCACCAATGGTCAACATCAAAATCAGATTAATTATATTCCTTGCAGTCAAAGAT
>SJYS01022546.1:0-23557 GCA_006410695.1 Philantomba maxwellii | reverse complement strand
TCTTTCTAAATTCCATATATATGTGTCAGTATACTGTATTGGTGTTTTTCTTTCTGGCTTACTTCACTCTGTATAATAGGTTCCAGTTTCATCCATCTCATTAGAACTGATTCAAATGAATTCTTTTTAATGGCTGAGTAATACTCCATTGTGTATATGTACCACAGCTTTCTTATCCATTCATCTGCTGATGGACATCTAGGTTGTTTCCATGTCCTGGCTATTATAAACAGTGCTGCAATGAACATTGGGGTACATGTGTCTCTTTCAATTCTGGTTTCCTCGGTGTGTATGCCCAGCAGTGGGATTGCTTAAGCCGGGGTACCAAAAGTTGTTTACAGACTACTGTGTGTGTGTGCATTGTGTATACATATGTGTGCATGTGTGTGTGTGTGCACATTGTGTGTGCATGTGTGTGTTGCATGTGTGTGTACATGTGTGTGCATGCTCCTTTCCTGAAGAAAGGAGAACATGCGTGGTGCTTGGAAGACCTGTGGCCCTGAAAAAGACATGAAGTGCTCTAAAGCAGCACTTCTCAAAGTGTGGTCTGGGAACCCCCGGGGTTTCCTGTGGTCTCTGAGGCCCAATGATTTACATATTAATACAAAAACATTATTTTTCACTCAATCTCTCACAAATGTACAGTGGAGTTTTTGATGTATTATGCTGCAACAAATTAAATGTAGAGGCATCATCTGAAAATCCAGCTGTCTTCTCTTAAACTAGATGTTAGAGACTTATAAAAATGTGGCACAGTGGCTCTCTTCTCACTAAATTATTTTGGTTTGGGAAGTATAATTATTTTTCTAAAGTATGTTACTTATGTTAATGTACAAGGGGATTTTTTTAAATGAATTAATACATACCTTTTTTCCAAACTCTAATATATTCATAAATATAACCTGACAAACAAAACTCTTTGGCATCCTTAGTAATATATAAGATTGTAATTAAGCCCTGAGACCAAGTTTGAGAATCACTCCTCCAGAATATGTGGGGATTTCTCTAAGCAATACTAATATAAGTAAAAATGAAAATAGTCTGATAGTTTTACAAATAGGTAGTTGTGCTATACCTAATGTATTGGGTTGACTCATATGAAATTGTCAACGTAGAACCGTTATTTGCCTACAAGAATGGTCATTTCATGTGGTAAAACTAGTAAAAAGATATTGTTATCAATCTAACAGTTGGGCTATATTTACCTTGGTCCCTCATTTCTCAAAAATTGAATCATCTTATTTCAACTCAAAGGCTCTTCACACAAGTATACTGGCTTGTGCTTCACACGAGTATACTGCTGACAGTGTATACAGAGGGTAGTAGTGAGAATGTCTAGCAAAAAGGCAGCTTCTCTAATTCCGTAGGATAGATTCCTTGCAGTAGAACTACTGGGCCAAGAAGCTTGAACATACATTTGACTCTTTATTGCCAAACTGTTTTCCAGAAAGTTGTGCTAATTTATATTCCCATCTGCCATGTTGTAGAGGCTGCTTTACTTCTCTGCACCACAACTGGGCTTTCTCTCTTTATCTCTTGCTCATCCTCCTCTCTCCCTTCCTCACATCCCTTACTCTCTGCTTTCCTCTGTTTTCCAAATGAACGTAACAGGAAAAATATTATCTTTTTTTAATTTGCATGATTTTGATCTTTAATGACTGGCAGGTATTGTTTTCCCAAATATTCGTTGCTGGCCACCAACTGTGCCTCTCCAGTGAGTCATTTTTATTTTCAAACCTTAATATCCCTCAGTTCAGATCAGTCGCTCAGTCGTGTCCGACTCTTTGCAACCCCATGGACTGCAGCTCGCCAGCCCTCCCTATCCGTCACCAACTCCCGAAGTTTACTCAAATTCATGTCCATTGAGTCAGTGATGCCATCCATCTCATCCTCTGTCATCCCCTTCTCCTCCCACCTTCAATCTTTCCCAGCATCAGAGTCTTTTCAAATGAGTCAGTTCTTCACATCAGGTGACCAAAGCCTTGTATTCTGTAGTTAGAAAATGAGCAAAGCTCACTGGTCTGCAGAATACAGAACACATTCTTTTGGTTTCATTATTACCTATTTGCAAAACAAATGAGCTGATGCCAATCAAATGCCACTGTTCAAAGTATCTCTGGCCAGAAACATAAAATGTTGAAACCATTAGACCCTGCACTGGTCAATACCCTACTTTAGTCTAATTTGGGGCCCTATAATTTAAGAGGAAAGTGAAAAATTTAACTTCAAAAAAAAAAAAAAAAACAAGCAGTAACAGAAGAGTAAACTTGAAACAGTTCTTATTTAATTGGGAGACTAGTGCCTATCATCCTTGCTGGCACTCTCCTCTGGCTTGAAGTCTGTAGACAGTCTCTAGTCTGGAGAGCCTTTCTCTGTGTACGTGTATCAACACATCTGAGATAGTACCTCTTAGAAGACAGAGGTCATGTTTAGTTCTCTTTTTATAATTCTGCACAAATAGATCCTTTCTAAGCATTCTGTTTAGTTGTATATTGAGATTGTGGCCCCATGTAAGAAGAAAAAAAAAAAGAGAATGGGGAGAAAAATTATTATAAATATTTTTAATAGAAAAATACTGAATACATGATAGTGAAGGAGAGGACTCCAGATGCCAGTAAGAATCTTTGAATGAAAAGTCTTGAGAAATCCTTCTTATGATGTAACCATGGTATGGCCTAGACAGGAAAGGGAATAGTGAACTGTAAGCTTCCCTGGGGATATAAAGAGATCAAAATTGAAAGGGAAACACCCTGACATAAATGTCTAAAAACAGCAGACTCCCTGTTTTCCTGTGTTCTGTTGACCAGATCTCTTTATTAGCTATCTCCCAGGCCTCACCAGTATCAATAGTGGTTCATAATGATGGCCTGAGGGCAGAGCAAGATCTTGAAGTGCCCTCTGACTCATCAAAGAAAGATTAAATTAAATGTATTTTGTTGAGGTCTAATTCTTTTAAAATTGGTAATCCATGTGTGGTATAGATGATAATTCCCTATTAATCCAATATTTTATTCGACCAGAGCAATCTTCGAGTCATCTATTTCCCACCCACAAGAAGGAGTTGATGTAGTCTTTAAATGTCATTGAGCATTCATCAGTTGCGTCTCTATTGTATGTTGCTCAAGGAATTTACATAAGCACAGTTGAGTATCTGTTGTTTTCTTGCTCTGTGATAAAAGTTCATTTTTAAAGCCTCAAATTGCGATTTGTCAAAGTCCATTTGTCAGTTCTCTAACAATTTCAGCCAAATTGTAAATTGTATAACTGTCTGCATCATTTGCATACATAATCATGTTAGAGTGATGGTATAATCTAGGCACATCATTTATTAGAAGAGGGAACAATAGCAGCCAGCTTCCAATTCTTGGGATACTCAGAGTAATTTATTACATGGCTGATGTTTTCTTTCTAATTTCCACCAAATGATCTCTTTTAGAATGATGAGCACTAAGGACGGCTGTCCCTTGTGGATTATCTTTACTGCTTTCCTAATCTTGAATTGAGAGCCAAGATGAACACCACATTACACGTCTGCTTCATTCATACACACACACACACACACACACACACACACAGAGTAATTTCAGTCCAAACAATATCACAAGAGTTCAATGAAACATCCTCCTGAAATGCTCCCTGTGTTAAATTAATTTGATCTCGGAGTCTAGTTATTGAGTATTCTTTTCTGTGCATTGACAATTTGCCAATTGCTTGCTTCCTATTTTTAATCAATCTTGCAGATAATTTACCAGCCAACTAAATCGTTTTACTGGCCTATCACACTTCTCTACCCGACAGAGAGCAAAAGTAAATACAATCAGTCGTGTGTTGCACCATAGGAAATTTATGATGACCTCAGGCAAGTAGCTTTCTGCAAGACTAATTTATGTATAGTCACATCTGTCACTGTGGCACTTGGACACATCTTAGGCTTTTTTTATTAGTTATTCCTGGTAACAACCCTGTGAGATCACAAGGTGGGTCAGATATTCCCTTCCTCAAGAGGCCTCTGAAATTTCATTCGATGCTACATTTCAGGACTCAGTCCTCATGTCAGGAATTCGGTCCAGACCACTGATCAGGGTCATCTTAAGTCCTAGGACTCAGAAGCTCTACCAGGCCCAAATTCATTACTCCATTTATTAATTTTTCCCTACAATAAATGTGGAGAGGAAATCACTTTCCTGGGGTCATAAAGTAATTTAGTTGTAGTAGGGATTAAACTTCCTTGTAAGTTAATGATTAACAAAGACTCAGACCTGGATTCTTATTCTGACTCAGCCATTTATTAATGGTGTGACTTTGGGCAAGTTGCCTCCCTTCTCTTGCAACACTGTCATCTTTTGAGAGCGAGGGAAACATTGCTTATCCTTTGGGCATTATTGTGAGTGTTGAAGTAGTAACAGGGCACTGTCCGAGTCTTTTCTGGGCTAGGTTATTTATGCTCCTTCCTGTGTTTAAACCACAACATAGCCTTGCAAGAGGTGGAGGGCGCCTCTGTATAGAACTCCTGGTACAGAATCTACACTCAATATCATTAGGATGCTATGTGGTAACTCATTCTTAGAGTTAGTAGAGAACATCACCATGGTTGTCTTTCTTTCCTGCTGTTTATTTACTGGAAACATCTTGGAATTCAGAGAGGAATCTCTTCAAGTTGCAAAATTACAGGTTAACAGAATTTGAAGTAATTTTGGCTTAAGAAACTCAAGTGTGGGCAGAGACCAACTGATGAGGCTCTCTGCTTACTCTCAGAACAAATGCGTATAATCTCAGCTTTCATATACAAGCCTGAAACTCACCAGATTCAATAGTCTCCCGAGTTACAGAGGCGTAGTTGTAACTGCCTCCAGCCAGACTCATGCTCAGGTACCACAGAGCATTATTGCTTGACGGCTGTATACACATAGGCCCTTAGAAGAGCTCATGTCCTACAGTAAGTGCTGAGTAAGCATTAGCTAGTATTGTTACCGTAAGCATTACCCTACTCTCATCACACCCACTAGCTCTGTTTGCTAGATCAGTTTTCTTAATATACAAAGCTAAAAAGATTCTCCTGTCTAGAATGAGATTTGTTTGAATGGCTTTCATATTTTTATGACCAAGTGATACTACCTAACTTTCCATAAATATTTGTGGAACAGAAACAGGTGTGCATGCCCTACAGATAAGGCATCTCTAGAGATATAAAGATGAAGATGCCTTGAATCCTAACCTCAAAGAGCTTATAGTCTACTGAGAGGGTGGGGCCTGGTCATAATGCAAGTCAAACTGTGAGAATATTTTAAATAGTGTGTGTGTGTGTGTGTGTGTGTGCGCGCGCGCGCACGCGCGCGCGCGTGGGGGGGGCGGGTGCAACAGGATGGGAGGGGTTATAGAGCTTCCCAGAGGAGCTGACCATAGAGCACGGCCTTGAAGGATTAAGGTGTCCTTCTCTCCTTCCAGCCATCTACCTGCCCTTCCCCCTGAGTCCCAGGCGCTAAGCAAAAGGACTGCAGAGTCAGTGCATGCATGATCTGGGCTGTCAAGGCCATCCTGTGGCTAGAGAAGAGATACAGATGCAGATCGATGGCCCCAGGAGAGTGGAGCGAGTGCTCATGAAGAGGCTCTAGGAGGGGCTAGAGGAGCCCAGAGGAGAGTCTTCTAAACTGGAATGAGAGATCAAGAAAAGCTTTCAGGAAGGAGGTGTGCTTGAGGCAGACTTTGAATAATAGTTTGAGGAGATCGTGAAGAAGATAGAAACGACAAAGAAAGACAAGCTAGGTCAAGACATGGAGGCAAGAAAAGTGTTGGAGCTTTATGGCAGCCCAGGTAGCTAAGAGCATGCAGGAGAACTAAGAATGAAAGCAGAGTAAGGTGGGCAGGACGTTAGGACTGTAATGGAAGGTGGGAGAAGCGCAAAGGAGGCAGCCAGACAAAGGGACCAGGCAGGATCACAAGCACAGAGATCTAAAAAGTGAATCATGCAGAAAGCCAACAAGTGGTGGAGCTGGAAGAGAGGTGCGTCTGAAAAGGTGAAATGGGGCAAAGTCCATCTTCCTCCTGTGGAATTTCTGTCTGGCTCCCTCAGCACCATCTGGCTGGCCCAATTCTCAGTGGTACAGTATAGTCATTCTGACTCCAGCAGCCCCAACGTCCTCCCCTGCCATACCAATGGTTTTATGACTTTGATTTTGATTCTGGGCCAACTTGGCCATATGGCTGGGCTTCCTTAGTACAGAAACCCTTTGAGCCATTTGCCCTGAGTAAATTCATATTTTCTTCTTAGGCTTCAGATCTCTCTCCCATGTGGCTTTTGATTGGCCTCCCATTTCGACCAGCAGTTAGCATCAGAAAAAGATGGTTAGGAAATAAATACCTAAGAGATACTTAGTTCAGAATGAAGGCATTCTTTCCACAGTACTCATTCAAGAGAATTTCAAGAGCTCAGAAATAATTCGTCTCGTTCTGATCTGGGCCACATCTATGAATTCCAACAAGGTTGTAGTCTTATTTACCATCATGCTCAGGTAAGGAATTCTGACAAGGCTGTATTCTTACTTAACATCATGCTCAGGTAAGGAGTGACTGTTGGACTCCAGCAGTCATAGAATGAATAGTAATGAGCTTAAATCTCTCATTTAAGTCTTTTTTCAAACGATGGTCATGTGAACCACAGAAAAAGAAGTTTCTTCCCAGTGATTTATGTTCTTGGTGTTTTCTGGAAATTTTGTCAATCTTCAGAGAATAGTCTAATCGTCCATAGATTGCATTAAAGTCCTCAGAAGTACTAGCATGTCTTAAATAGCTTTCTTTTTAATGTATAGTAAGCATTAATAGGGCTTCCCAGGTGGCTCTAGAGGAATGCATTAGCCCACCAATGCATTAGACATAAGAGATGCAGGTTCAATCCCCGGGTCAAGAAGATCTCCTGAAGAGGGGTATGGCAACCTACACCAGTATTCTTGCCTAAAGAACTGCATGGACAGAGGAACCTGGGGGGCTACAGTCCATGGGGTCACAAAGAGTCAGTCACGACTGAAGCGATTTAGCATGCATGCACGGAAGCACTGATAACTGTCAGGACTTTTTCTAATAATTTAACCCCCAAAATGCCTAGTTTGCACCTAGCTCTTTGTCTGCTAACTTAGATGTTAGTGAAACACAGTGCCTTTCTTTAAGGAGATTTTGTATGATTCAGTATTACCTAAAATAATACAAAACAAATATAGCAAATCTTCCTCACTGCTATTATTTTTAAGGATTTTTTTACACTCTTTTATTATACTAGAAGAGTCTTTCTCAGACCAAGGCAGTTTGCAGGGTCAAGTCTGAGATGTTTTAGCAACATTTTCTTCTCAAATGGGCAACAAAAGCACTAAATCCCTTTGAATTTAGTGAACCAAGTTGAATATTCCAGATTTATTTTAGAACAAAAAGAAATTCATTTGAAAGATGCAGATTGTTCATAGACATAATTAATCAGGCTCTTTAGGTTGAAACGAACTGGAACCAAACTCACATTAGTAAAACTAGGAACATATTAATTCGTATACCAAATGCCTGAGCTAGGTGGCTTTAGGCTCAGCTGGATTCACCAGCTCAAATATAACATCTATCTCACTTCCTCTCTCTCCTCACACCCTCCTAGGTTCTGTTTGCCTCATTTCCAGGTGGACTATTTGCATGTAATAGTCCTTGGCAGCTCCAGGCTCACATCTACCAACATAACTACCCCAAGGGGAACCTCCCACTGCCAACAGCTCCAACAGTGTCTTGGATTGGGCTCTCATTGTCTCAGCTTGGGTCCATCATTCTAGAAAGGATGGTGTGATGTCTGACTGTCAGAGTAAGACACCCCCCACCAAAGAAGTTTAGAGTGCCTATTCCAAAAGGGAAGACAGCAAGTAATGCCCATTGTCCATTATGATAGCCTCAATAAATTGTAATGTGTTGCAAAATCAAGTGGTACAGTCAGGTGAAGGACACAAAACCACAAACTAACGATAATAATGTAAGTGGCAATAAACAACTAAAAAATAAAACATGTCATCAAAATTTGAGTTTTTCTAAATTTTTAAATGCCAAATAGTTCCTTTGATTATATTTTCACCAACTTCAAGAAATTAAACTATGATTGGCCCAGATGATTCCTAAACGCCCTTTAAGATTTTTTTTTTAATCTATAATTCTATATATTGATTAGATTGATTAGTTCATTGTTTCAGACCATCTAAAAATGGCTTCCAGGTCATAGAGCTAGGTAAACTACATTAATACTATATTATGTAGTATAATGTATAAACTACATTCATACTACATTAATGTAGTATAAATTATAAACTACATTATACTACATTAATGTACTATAAACTACATTAATACTACATTAATTGTGTAAACGATCTGATATTTCCAAGATTTTTTCTGACTATGACTTCTCTACAAAGCCAATCTAAGATATACTCCTTCAGGGGATTTTTTTTTACATAATATTATTTTATAGAAGAAGCCAAGACAGATTTCAACTCTATATTTGAGTGAAAATATATCACATCATTTTCATATGATTACTTAATAATATTGAATTCTTCCTTCAAATTTACAATCACATTCCCACCATAACTCTAAATATATGAAATAGAAATTCATGAAGGAATTTTATGGGTAAAATAAAAAGTATTCCCTAGAAATATTTAATAGCTGATTAAAATATTTAATTATAAACTTTTAAAAGCCAAATAATAAAGTCCAAATGTGAGAATAGAAATTTTACCAACTTGATTTGAGTTGATTACTGTGAGCCTAAGTTCTGCTTGCCTGGAAAAAAATAACATTTTTTTTTTTAGTTTATTTCTCTCTTTTTAACACTGATGTGTAATACTCAAACAAAACCTCTCACAAAGGCACTTATCATTTTATTCTATTTTTCCATCACGTGCACATTTCTTTTCATTTCCATTTCTTCCATGTGGAACATTGATCACAACAAAAAGCAAGCATCTATTTCACGAATTGACAAGGGTGGCGATTCTCTTTTTAAAAGATAGTAATAGATGCAGATTTATCAGCTTTAGGGTTATTTCATAGATTCTTTTTTTTTTAACTAAGTACTGCCAATCTGCAAAACACTCTTTACCTTATTTCTGAAATAAAAGTTACATGGAATTCAGCAGCACATCAAGAATGTAACAACATTCACTTTGGAGTTAGCATCCTTCATGCTCTCATTGTGCTTCTGAACTCTTGTGAGGCTCCCTTTCATCCAAGCAGGCCTCCCAGAGGTACCTGTTTCAGTGATAAGATTCGCCAATTTTTCATCATTCCAGAAAAGATAGTAGCCGACTGTCTCTCTAGTGGACTCGGTGATCTTACCTTGAGGTGTTAAAAATCGCTAAGGGCTATAAGGACTTGTGTAAATTACAGCCATGCAGAGAGGCATTGAAAAATCAATAAGTAATGAAATAGTACTGGAGTGAAGTAGCCAAGAGAGCAATGGGTGGGAAACTCCCAAGGACACAGTTTCATTTTGTCAAAAGGTAAAAGAAGATGTTCTGATGTGTTTCTATAAAACGGGCTTCCTCGGAAACAGGAGGCTATTGGCGTAGATGGCAGGAGGATCACTCCAACAAGCCACTAGATGCAGTGGGCTGTGAACTTCTTGGTATAACGGCTTTATTTTAGACAAGCATCCATTTCATTCCAGTTAAGCAATAAATATGGCGTTTTCTTCATTACTTTGGCTGTCTACCCCAACACAGTTTTTCTATCCCCTGGATACCCAAGCATAGCCCATTTCCTCCATTCTATAAGGGACCATGCGTATTGCTTCCACAAACTATCCTCATCCTTTCTGATTGTACATTAGCAGTGTTTCCCCAAGAAAGTGACAATGTGGTTGAATCTGGACATCACTTCCCAAGGGTTCTGCCCATTCACAGATAACTGTGGATATATTCAGCCTGGAGGCTACAGCTCTGCAGTCTAGGAACATTCATATAGTTGAGTCCCTGAGCTGATAATTAAATCTGCTTCTGCTTTTTCTTTCTTTCTTTCTAACTTTTGAAATTTGAAATGACATCGTATTGATATTTTTGATGTTGCTAATTTGTTTTGCGATGGTCAAACTGATTTTTATAAAATCATATTTGAGTATCACAAAGAAATAGATGAGGGGAGGGATCCAATGCAGTCGACTTTGCTTGGGAGAACCTACTTCCTTCCTGCTGATGGGTGAAGGTCCCCTTTTATCTCTGTCCTTTCCAGTGGTGATAATGCCCCTTGCTCCTTACATAGCCATCTGGTGTGTGAATTAAGCTATCTATGGAGAAGGGTGAGCCAGGCACCAACGAATCCCCCCCAGGTCTCAATCAAGAAAAAGGAAACCATAAAGATGTTACCTAAGAACTGATTGAAATGAAAGAATTATACAATTGCTCTGTGTGTGTGTGTGTGTGTGTGTGTGTGTGTGTGTAACTTCTACCCTTTGTTTAGCAATAGAACAATGAAAATTGATCATTAGCCTCTATTTTGGATCAGTTGGTGTCACTCAAACTACAGGAGATGAAACTTAAAAAAAAAAGATACCCGCCTGGAAGAGAAAAAAGTAGCCGTGAGTGTTTGTACAATTAAAAGACTTGTAGTCTTTGTGAACTGAGATTTGGGTCTTAAAATACCAAATAAGATATCATACTTATCTCCTTTCCTTTTACCAACACCCAAGTACACTTGGAACACTGACAAGCAGAATCTTTCATATCTAATGAAACCAGGGCAGTAACTATCAAGTGAAAAGGACTGAGATGTGAACCAACTTCCAGCCTGTTCCCAGCCCATTTACGATATGTTGGGTATGTTTCCTGACAACCGATGAACTAATTTTTTAATGTATGTCAGATACACAACATCTGTATACACTCCATTATAATTCAGAATCTGTATATATACTCCAAAGTGCTGATCACCCTAAGTCTAGCTATCATTCATCACAATTGATCCCTTCCACCCTTCATCCACCTGAACTAGTTTTGTTTTTTTTACTCTTAGGCTGCGTCTCCCTGTACTATGTAGCATGGGAAATGAAGACATATATCACGTTTAGGAGAAATCTGTCCACTTCAGGTCCCAGAAAAACACTTTCTGATAAGTAGTGAGGAGGTAGTTTAGGTAGCTTGGGTTATCTGGTAGTTTGACTTTCCTCTTCTCCGTAATTACATGAGCACATGGAATCATATCACTTTCTTCGTACCTATATATTCTGCCGTGTCTGAATGAGGGTTCTTGTTGTTGCTGTTCTGTCCCTAAGTCATGTCCCACCCTTTGCAACACCATGGACTGTAGCACGCCAGGCCGCCCTGTCCCCCACTATCTCCCAGAGTTTGCCCAAGCTCATGTCCATTGAATCAGCAAGGTGAAAAATCCGACAGACAACAGATAAGTACTTGTGCTACCCCTAGCTTGCTTGTCTGTCTGCTACATAAGGTACTCCCTGAGTAAATCCCTGCTGATCAGGCCCACACCATGAACAGAGCAATACCCACCTCCTCTAACAATTCATCCACTGATGCCATTATCCATTGTTTATGACATTGCAACCACAGTAATGAATTGATATGTCTTGATCTTTGAAATGCTTAGACAGGAGGCCACACATTATAAGAAAAAACAATGTCAAGACAACTCTGTTCAGCAGGGGTTGGAAATGGATATTGTGCAGGAAAATGCATTAAAGTTGAAGAAGGTTTTGTTTAACATGATGGTTTTAAAGATGTAAACAATTATGACGGGCAATAACTCCTTCAATCAGAAGATTATGGAGAAGCCTTACATAGGCCAGGGTGCTGGTGTGATTCCAAGTGGTGCTACCACCATGAAACACTAGGGGTCACCATATTAATACCAGAGTCTGGGCTCCATTGCTCTCCCGAGAGCCTACCATCCAGGAGCTCTTGGCTCCCTGTTTATTCAAGGAATGTTGCTCACTGCCTATCATTCATGATGTGTGACCCTTTGCAGTTATTTCAAGCACCACTGAAACAATGGGGTAGAGTCCTCTCTAAGCCTCTTTCTAGTGAATGACATTTTTAAGGGCCACCTAAAGAGTATCAATCCATTATTTGGGGCTAGAGGTAATTATAAGGGGTGTGTAGGCCAATTAACCAAATATAGAACATTTTCATTCAATAGCAACACAATATGCCAACTCAAATGCTCTGCTAAATCCTGAGTCTCTCAAACCATGTCAACACTCTTTTACTTGCCAGGATTGATATTCTGTTGAGTGTTGACTAACACATTAATCTTTCTCTTCCTTTGTTTCTCGTCTCTTTATGTTTTCAATCCCCAATTCAGAAACTAGTTTCCAGAGAAGTGTAAGCAGTTGTCTGTAATCTACAGATATGTTATCACCAGGCTCTATCATGGTCTCTAGCATCAGAATGGGAATCTGCTGGCCCAGGTACAGAGGAGGTCATAACCTCATAGTGATCTGATTCTGCTCACTCCTCATTAGTCCTAAGAATCATGCTACCCACCCCACCGTCATAAGTAGGAAAGCTCTAGTTATTTCCTTTGGGGTAGACTTTCTGAAGGGTAGGATTAAAGCAGTTGAAGATCTGTGAACAGCATTTAAACAACACACACACACACACAATCAATCAATATTCCAAGGGAAACAGATGGCAGTTAACACTAATGATAAGATCATAGTCTAGATAACATGCACATCTAAGTCAAAATTAATTTCAAAGCTTCTGGATTTTTAAAAAGTGTTTATTTTTTATTTATTTATTTTTATATTTGGGTGTGCCGATCTCAGTTGAGGCACACAGGATCTTTGGTTTTGACATGTAAACTCTTAATTAGTTACAGCACGTGGGATCTAGTTCCTGGACTAGGGATCGAGCCTGGGCAGATTTCGAGTCTCTTTGATTCTCTTTATCGCTTGAGTACCTAATATGCAGAGCCATCTATCTGGCAGTGGGGGGATATAAAGATATACATGTGCACAGAAGGTAACTAGTGGCTGTGGTTTTCTCTTCCCTGTCTTCACCATTTGTTCTGTCTTACCCAAATATATCCCTTCTCCATCCACCATTTCCCTCTCACCTTGTTCAGTCATGGTCTCATACTTTTTTCTGCATTTCCTATTATTCTGGACTCCAGTCACTCACCTTCACCCGTCCTTTCTCTTTCTGTAGCTATTTAACTATACATAATAGTGGAGAAACTGAAATATATTTTATAACCTGCATTTCTCTTCCCCATTAGGCCTTTCTTTCTCTAAGAAAGAAAAATATTGGTATTACTTTTATTTCTGTGTGTAGCTTTTAGTCAATTTTTTCTGTGCATTATCATTTCTTGATAGTGAAAACAGAGGGTTCCCCCTTTTCTTCCTCTGGAACAATCATGGTTTAGTGGGAAAGTGATTTAAGATATTTCTATCCAGCAAGTTAATTTTGCAAAGCCAATGGTACAGAAGTAGAGAAATAAATCAAAACCATGCCAAAGGTGGTATTTGTTAAGAAGGTATTTGGGGAGACTTGAAATATGCCTCTGTCGAACCTGAAAATTAAACTCTTTGGGTCCAACCCTTAATTCCTACCAAATTACAATGAGCCGTACAGGATATATTCATATCAGAGGGCATATTTGCTATTATTTGTTTTTTTAATTTAAGTTCTTTCAAACTCTAGCCTATAAACACCGTACGTAAGAAAGTTCTTTATCCCACTCGAAATAAGGAAACTTTCATTGTTAACTAAGGGGCTCACAACTTTGACATTCCACTTCTCCAGAGTTGGGAATTCTTAACACAGTGACCCTTGGCTATTTGCAGCTGCAAAAGGGTGGGAAAGAAGGAGAGAGAGAATTTCTCCGAGGCTCTCTCAGGGCACCGCGGGCTTCAACAAAAGTTGCAATGGCATCGTCAGAAGCATACTGCTTGAGAAAGACCGTATAAAGTCTAGCTCCAGTTCAGTTACATCATACACTTTATTTTCTTTTTGGCTCACCAGTTGATGTTACCCATAATATAATTTTCAAGTCAGATTAGCATCCTTAATATATCCAAAGCTGTGTTTGGATAATCCTGATGGCCTCATAAATAAGAAGGCAATAAAACAGACATTTCTAACCAAGGTCTATGGATCCCAGCAATTCCATGGTTGTGTTGAAATCCCCAGAAAAACATATGTGGAATTTGGGGTTCATATTAACTTTTCAGCAGAGGGAGTCTAGAACCTTTACTATTTCCTCAAATGAGTCATGCGCCCTCCACCCCCAGGAGCTTAAGAACCCACTGGACTCGAGTGTCTTCCCTAAGTGAAGTTTTCTGTAACTCTCCTAGTCAGGCTTCACCACTGCCTACACTAGAAAATGTCATTTAACAATATAACACCCATAATATTTGCTGAGTGTTTTCTACGTGCCAGAGCACAGTTGTAAGCACACTTTGTGCAGTCATTTCATCTTTATCAGGTGGAAACTACTCTTATCCACACTTTATAGCTGAGGATGCTGGAACACAGACAGGTAGGCAGCTCGCCCATGGACACAAGTTGGGAAAGTGGCAGTGTTGGGACACCAGCAGGGTCTGGCCCTGTAGCCCTGGGCTTAACCAGTGCTCACTCTCTCTGCCTGCTGCTCTTGACTGAGAAGCCCTCCTGGGCACGGGCTGCCCCTTTCAAAACAAAATAGAACTGAGGGTCGAAGAAAATGTGAGCACTAAGAGGTAAGGAAGTAAATTTCCTCTTGCATCTTCCTAATCCACATTCCCAGGATGCTGGCAATGCAGGGCAAGGCAGGCAAAAGGTCAGGGCACTGCTTGGTGCTGGAGAGGGCTCCAGGGCAGCAGGCAGGTGTGTGGGCCTGAGGGGTTGGTTGGTCATCTACCATCAGGGCCATCAGCGCCTCACATTTGAAGATCACTTCCAGTTGGCAGTCCACAGTCCCATCTCTCCTCCCCTCCTGCCTGCCAGGAGGACCGGTGGAGATCATTTCACAGACTAGAAAACTAGGGCCAGAGCGATCACAGCCTAGATTATAGCAGGGCTGTGTCTAGGGCCCCAGTCTCCAGACCCTCTGTCTAAGTTCTCTTTCCATTTCTCTTTGCTGCCTGGCCCATCAGTATCACTTGGCAAGGCTCTGTGTGCACTCACCTCCGCTCCAGTGAGCACCTTTTTACTTGTGGCCATAGAGTACACCGGAGAAGGCAATGGCACCCCACTCCAGTACTCTTGCCTGGAAAATCCCATGGACGGAGGAGCCTGGAGGGCTGCAGTCCTTGGGGTCGCTGAGGGTCGGACATGACTGAGCAACTTCACTTCCACTTTTCACTTTCATGCATTGGAGGAAATGGCAACCCACTCCAGTGTTCTTGCCTGGAGAATCCCAGGGACGGGGGAGCCTGGTGGGCTGCCATCTGTGGGGTCGCACAGAGTCGGACACGACTGAAGTGACTTAGCAGCATAGAGTACACATTACTTTGAACCAATACAACCACATTACTTCCACTATCTCATTTAATCCTCAAGACAGCCCAGTGAGGTGGCTGTCATTTCCTCAGTTTCACAGACAGGGAAACTGAGACAGAGGAGCACAGCTTGTCAATTACAAAACTCAGACTTCATTCCCAGGCGTGTCTGATTCCCCAGCATTTGCTCTTCACCACTGGGCCATGCCACTATCCAGGGAGACAGGAAAAAGCGGAGGAGCAGGAAATGAACAGCCCCGCTTGTATGATGAGCAATGCTTTTTACCTTTTCCGAGGACGGTACAAACGGAAATCTGTTTCAAACACTAGCACATGAGGTTAAAATTAAAGAGGACAATTACGAGTGATTAGTCACTGGAGTAGGGCTCCATGGGCGTCTTCAGAAACAGGATCAGCTCTCACTCACTTGGACCTGGCCCAGAGGAGCCGTCAGAGAAGTCTTTTCTAGGCCTGTGATTCTGTGATTAACTCTTTTAAAGGAGCCAGACTGCCAAAGCTCATTAGAAACGATGGCCCCATTTCTCAGGGGCTGTCGAGTCAAGCGGGTCCTGAAGGAATTTCTTTGGTACCCAGGGATCATGAAATTAACACCAGAGCAGCTGGCACCAGATCACTCTCCTCTGCTGAGACCTCAGGAAGGGAACAGTCACTCAACCTTTCTGTCCTGAAAACCCAGGAAGCAAGGACGGAGGGTGGTTTGAATTTCAACACTTCTGAATGCATCATTTCAAACAGCCGCTCTTCTTAAATTTTAATTCATTCCAAAGTCCCAGGAGAAGAATCCTCAATGAATACAGAGGGGCCAGGAAGGCTTTGAAAAGCTGGTGGGAGAAGGTGATCAGGAAGAACTCTGAGGCTCACGTGCCAGGGCTAGGGGAAGGGGTCTGTCTGTCTCTGATCCCTGAAGCAGGCCACCTGAACGGGGGCCTTCAAAGCTTCTGCATAGACCCCTGGCATGGACGGCCAGCCAGCACCACTAAGCTACCACCAGCAACGGTTCTGAAGGGGAAGGCTAGAAGGCCAGTGCACTCAGTGGGTAAAACTCTTCTTTGTGGAACCTTCCCTAAGCTTCCAACATTATGTCTACTAAAGAGTGTTATCTCAGCCCAGAGGAGGCCTGGCCCCCTGCAAGCCAGAGAGGCCATAAGCCTCCCCTCCAAGGGTGGCAGGGATCCCCGGGGCAGCCTCGTCCCAGACCCCAGAGTATTGGGGTTTCTCCTACAGCAAGAGAAATATGTATCTTGAGGTTCTCACTGAAAAAAACTGGATCAGAGAGAGCCAGAGAAAGGTCTGACTTATGGCCAATGTAAAAGAAGAAAATGAGAAACTGAAAAAGAGAGAGAGAAAGAAGAAACAAGTGGGGTGGAAGAATGTAGGGGAGGGTCAGAGTTATTTTTTTTTCCTGCCAAAGTTTCTCTTTTGGAGATCTGAAATCTGCAAGTGTTACGTCAAAGCTTTCTCCAAGTGTCTTGATGGGGGTTTTTTGTTGTGGGGTTGCTGCACTCCCGGGACTCATTGGGATGGCAGGATAAAAATTAATTAGAGGCTGTTTGGAGGGGGCTTTGCAAGACAGCCTGAGGCTACACTTCAGTCTGGTTGTTAGAAGCAATATCATCACCGCCTCCTCGCCCAACAAACAGACCTGCGCTGGGGGCAGCCAGGGGGAGCCTCGGAACGTTCAACACAGACATCAGAGCCAAGACTTCCTCCCAGAGAGATTACTTACCACAAGCCAGTGGATCTACCTGCTGACAACCTCAGAAATATGTCTTGTTTCATTTTCAGATTTTTAAGAGGGGTTACATAGGAAGCTTACAGAATCCTGATGAAATGGTTGGTGNCTTAATTCCTACCAAATTACAATGAGCCGTACAGGATATATTCATATCAGAGGGCATATTTGCTATTATTTGTTTTTTTAATTTAAGTTCTTTCAAACTCTAGCCTATAAACACCGTACGTAAGAAAGTTCTTTATCCCACTCGAAATAAGGAAACTTTCATTGTTAACTAAGGGGCTCACAACTTTGACATTCCACTTCTCCAGAGTTGGGAATTCTTAACACAGTGACCCTTGGCTATTTGCAGCTGCAAAAGGGTGGGAAAGAAGGAGAGAGAGAATTTCTCCGAGGCTCTCTCAGGGCACCGCGGGCTTCAACAAAAGTTGCAATGGCATCGTCAGAAGCATACTGCTTGAGAAAGACCGTATAAAGTCTAGCTCCAGTTCAGTTACATCATACACTTTATTTTCTTTTTGGCTCACCAGTTGATGTTACCCATAATATAATTTTCAAGTCAGATTAGCATCCTTAATATATCCAAAGCTGTGTTTGGATAATCCTGATGGCCTCATAAATAAGAAGGCAATAAAACAGACATTTCTAACCAAGGTCTATGGATCCCAGCAATTCCATGGTTGTGTTGAAATCCCCAGAAAAACATATGTGGAATTTGGGGTTCATATTAACTTTTCAGCAGAGGGAGTCTAGAACCTTTACTATTTCCTCAAATGAGTCATGCGCCCTCCACCCCCAGGAGCTTAAGAACCCACTGGACTCGAGTGTCTTCCCTAAGGGAAGTTTTCTGTAACTCTCCTAGTCAGGCTTCACCACTGCCTAGACTAGAAAATGTCATTTAACAATATAACACCCATAATATTTGCTGAGTGTTTTCTACGTGCCAGAGCACAGTTGTAAGCACACTTTGTGCAGTCATTTCATCTTTATCAGGTGGAAACTACTCTTATCCACACTTTATAGCTGAGGATGCTGGAACACAGACAGGTAGGCAGCTCGCCCATGGACACAAGTTGGGAAAGTGGCAGTGTTGGGACACCAGCAGGGTCTGGCCCTGTAGCCCTGGGCTTAACCAGTGCTCACTCTCTCTGCCTGCTGCTCTTGACTGAGAAGCCCTCCTGGGCACGGGCTGCCCCTTTCAAAACAAAATAGAACTGAGGGTCGAAGAAAATGTGAGCACTAAGAGGTAAGGAAGTAAATTTCCTCTTGCATCTTCCTAATCCACATTCCCAGGATGCTGGCAATGCAGGGCAAGGCAGGCAAAAGGTCAGGGCACTGCTTGGTGCTGGAGAGGGCTCCAGGGCAGCAGGCAGGTGTGTGGGCCTGAGGGGTTGGTTGGTCATCTACCATCAGGGCCATCAGCGCCTCACATTTGAAGATCACTTCCAGTTGGCAGTCCACAGTCCCATCTCTCCTCCCCTCCTGCCTGCCAGGAGGACCGGTGGAGATCATTTCACAGACTAGAAAACTAGGGCCAGAGCGATCACAGCCTAGATTATAGCAGGGCTGTGTCTAGGGCCCCAGTCTCCAGACCCTCTGTCTAAGTTCTCTTTCCATTTCTCTTTGCTGCCTGGCCCATCAGTATCACTTGGCAAGGCTCTGTGTGCACTCACCTCCGCTCCAGTGAGCACCTTTTTACTTGTGGCCATAGAGTACACCGGAGAAGGCAATGGCACCCCACTCCAGTACTCTTGCCTGGAAAATCCCATGGACGGAGGAGCCTGGAGGGCTGCAGTCCTTGGGGTCGCTGAGGGTCGGACATGACTGAGCAACTTCACTTCCACTTTTCACTTTCATGCATTGGAGGAAATGGCAACCCACTCCAGTGTTCTTGCCTGGAGAATCCCAGGGACGGGGGAGCCTGGTGGGCTGCCATCTGTGGGGTCGCACAGAGTCGGACACGACTGAAGTGACTTAGCAGCATAGAGTACACATTACTTTGAACCAATACAACCACATTACTTCCACTATCTCATTTAATCCTCAAGACAGCCCAGTGAGGTGGCTGTCATTTCCTCAGTTTCACAGACAGGGAAACTGAGACAGAGGAGCACAGCTTGTCAATTACAAAACTCAGACTTCATTCCCAGGCGTGTCTGATTCCCCAGCATTTGCTCTTCACCACTGGGCCATGCCACTATCCAGGGAGACAGGAAAAAGCGGAGGAGCAGGAAATGAACAGCCCCGCTTGTATGATGAGCAATGCTTTTTACCTTTTCCGAGGACGGTACAAACGGAAATCTGTTTCAAACACTAGCACATGAGGTTAAAATTAAAGAGGACAATTACGAGTGATTAGTCACTGGAGTAGGGCTCCATGGGCGTCTTCAGAAACAGGATCAGCTCTCACTCACTTGGACCTGGCCCAGAGGAGCCGTCAGAGAAGTCTTTTCTAGGCCTGTGATTCTGTGATTAACTCTTTTAAAGGAGCCAGACTGCCAAAGCTCATTAGAAACGATGGCCCCATTTCTCAGGGGCTGTCGAGTCAAGCGGGTCCTGAAGGAATTTCTTTGGTACCCAGGGATCATGAAATTAACACCAGAGCAGCTGGCACCAGATCACTCTCCTCTGCTGAGACCTCAGGAAGGGAACAGTCACTCAACCTTTCTGTCCTGAAAACCCAGGAAGCAAGGACGGAGGGTGGTTTGAATTTCAACACTTCTGAATGCATCATTTCAAACAGCCGCTCTTCTTAAATTTTAATTCATTCCAAAGTCCCAGGAGAAGAATCCTCAATGAATACAGAGGGGCCAGGAAGGCTTTGAAAAGCTGGTGGGAGAAGGTGATCAGGAAGAACTCTGAGGCTCACGTGCCAGGGCTAGGGGAAGGGGTCTGTCTGTCTCTGATCCCTGAAGCAGGCCACCTGAACGGGGGCCTTCAAAGCTTCTGCATAGACCCCTGGCATGGACGGCCAGCCAGCACCACTAAGCTACCACCAGCAACGGTTCTGAAGGGGAAGGCTAGAAGGCCAGTGCACTCAGTGGGTAAAACTCTTCTTTGTGGAACCTTCCCTAAGCTTCCAACATTATGTCTACTAAAGAGTGTTATCTCAGCCCAGAGGAGGCCTGGCCCCCTGCAAGCCAGAGAGGCCATAAGCCTCCCCTCCAAGGGTGGCAGGGATCCCCGGGGCAGCCTCGTCCCAGACCCCAGAGTATTGGGGTTTCTCCTACAGCAAGAGAAATATGTATCTTGAGGTTCTCACTGAAAAAAACTGGATCAGAGAGAGCCAGAGAAAGGTCTGACTTATGGCCAATGTAAAAGAAGAAAATGAGAAACTGAAAAAGAGAGAGAGAAAGAAGAAACAAGTGGGGTGGAAGAATGTAGGGGAGGGTCAGAGTTATTTTTTTTTCCTGCCAAAGTTTCTCTTTTGGAGATCTGAAATCTGCAAGTGTTACGTCAAAGCTTTCTCCAAGTGTCTTGATGGGGGTTTTTTGTTGTGGGGTTGCTGCACTCCCGGGACTCATTGGGATGGCAGGATAAAAATTAATTAGAGGCTGTTTGGAGGGGGCTTTGCAAGACAGCCTGAGGCTACACTTCAGTCTGGTTGTTAGAAGCAATATCATCACCGCCTCCTCGCCCAACAAACAGACCTGCGCTGGGGGCAGCCAGGGGGAGCCTCGGAACGTTCAACACAGACATCAGAGCCAAGACTTCCTCCCAGAGAGATTACTTACCACAAGCCAGTGGATCTACCTGCTGACAACCTCAGAAATATGTCTTGTTTCATTTTCAGATTTTTAAGAGGGGTTACATAGGAAGCTTACAGAATCCTGATGAAATGGTTGGTGAAGGAAGAGATACTTGCCTCCTCCACGCCTGTGACTATGACGTCCAGGCAGGGCAGAGCCACAAGGCTGGCACAAGGCAGACACAAGGCCCTTTCCAGGATCTGCCTCCTCCTTCTAGAGGATGGCAAACTAAAACAGAGGACCCCAGGAGCTGGCACACTTCTACATGACCAAGGCTGACCCATGATTATTTCAAATTCAGACAGTTCATAGGAAAAATAATGCAAGCCCTCTTGGCACCTCTTTCTCTTTCTCCATTCCCTTCCTCTGCCCTGTGGTCCTCAGGCCTCCTCTCCTTTCTCACCCACATGTCACCTTTCTCTACCTGAAATACTGGTTCAGCCAGTGACCTTGGGGTTGAAATAATCAGAACCGGCTCCTTAATTCCAGATAAAATAGTTCAAAGCCTGATATTAGTCCCAGCATTTCGTTAGTCACAAGTAGCTTTCCCAGCTGTATATTGCACCCAGAAATGGAAAATGCAAAGGAAGCAGATGCCTGGGTTTCCTTCGTAAGAGCACTCTCAGCCATTATGAGAGATCCTATGTACTTCATATGTGTTTATCTCCAGATCACAGTAAATATGTTAGCTAGTTAGTCCCTATAACATTTTCTGTGATGCAAGCAATCACAGGATCATAAGATCCCTGTCTTATGGATGGAAAAACTGAGATTGTTCCTAATTCCCATATCCAGAAAAAGGCAATCTATGTGTGAGCTCAAAGAAAATTTGGAGCATCCAAGGGCCCTCCCTGCTCCCCAGACTTAGCTGCGTCTGTTTTATTGCCTATAATTGCTTCCTTGCATCATGGTGAAGATGGGGGTGGGGTAAACCAATGGGAACAATTATCAAAGAAAAATAGCAAGCCTCCCACTCCCCACCCCCGCCCCCCGCAAACAGCCACATCCAAAATGAATTCACCAGCTGCGTCATAATATGAAATCACACCACTGCACAATAGTTTAGCAACTCCCCTATTTGAAAAGTGCATTCTTTAAGGTGAGTCTTGTTCCCTTGAGCTCAGACAAGGAGTAATCCTGGCAGTCATCAGATCTTCAGGAGAGGACAAGAAGATTTCTTCGTGGGCAGGCTTACCATCGAACCTAAACACTGAGCTTATTTCAGAGGGGTATGAGCACTGGTGAGCCAAGCTGGCATCACCACTGTGTTCTGATTTGCTTACACATAACCAAAGGGACAAGACTTAGTCCCCAGTGCATGGAGACCATAGCAGCTGGTCAGTGAGTTCAGAGGGGAGCCTAGGACCACCCCTTGCCCACTTACTCTCTGCCAAAGGGAGGTGAAAGGAGCTATGTGAAGGCTGCTCTTAGAAACCAGGTCCCCACTTCAGTCAGGGCCAAGGGGTATGGTAACATAAAGCCAAATCCGCTCCACTAAGTGCTCTCAAAACTAACCAGTCTGCCTGAAAATCAATCTACCGCTTTATAAGCAGCCAGCATATTTAGAACCATGGAAATTAAAGATGGAAAAGACCTATTAAGTCTTCTAGATCATTCCCTAGGGCTCAGTGCAGGCTCATTCCCCGAAGTACATTTGTTAGCGCTACGTCAGGCCTAATTTCAAGTGTCTCAAGCAATGAACATAAAGGAGGCAGAGACAGTGGTGTCGGCCTACGCCAGGGAACAATGATCGTGTGATTAGAATCCTCCACTCTGCTCGCTGGCCTTTGGCATGCCCAGAGAGGGTTTGGATTCCCCAGGGCTTGGCTCAGAAGACACCAGCAGCTTCTAGAGAGTGCAAACATTTAGAGAACTTCTCACTTCTTTGTGTGTAAGCAGAGTAACACCCTACCTTTCAGGCGCATCAAGGTATCAGCCTCTCTGTAAATAAATTGCCATAAGGGGAGAAGAGAGAATCTAGGTGTGCCAGGACTCATGTTCAAATGAACTAAATCCTACCCTCACCCCCAGAAATCCAGTCTTCTCTCTTATAAATTTTATTTTGGGTTGGTCATGGGTTCGCCAAACTGCATTTCCAGCTGGTAGAATATTTTGCAAGATGCCAGGGCTATATTCTAGAACATCCAGGAGCTAGAGATAGGACAATAAGAACAGATGGCTCACAATAGCCAGGTTTTTCTGAGAAATCATTTCTCTTTTTATCTCTGTTCCCAGCTAGACAGGAAGCAGGTCACATTCACAATTTCAGGTGGAAGACTCTTTAAATGGGGGTAAACAGAAGCCAAAGCTGATAGAATCCAGAGAACAAAGGGATCAGAACCAAATGCAAGCTGTGTCCTTTCTAGTTCTCCATCCTGAACCAGTGGAGAAAGTCCCTTTAGAGATTCTCATTAAAAATTCCAAATCCCAGCATTGCGCAGTCCAGCTCTGTTATAGGACACGAGCCAAGGGAGAAGGGAGTCTTTCACAGGTCCAGTGCAGAAATGACAAGTGACAACTCGTCGACCCCAAAGACCTCCAAAACGAGACCACGTCCCATTTCCTGGGATAGGAATTCCCTCCAAAGAGACTCTTGTCCCC
>SJYS01022539.1:267784-280795 GCA_006410695.1 Philantomba maxwellii | reverse complement strand
GCTTAGGTTTTTCCAGTAGTCAATGTATGGATGTGAGAGCTGGACTATAAAGAGAGCTGAGTGCTGAAGAATTGATGCTTTTGAACTATGGTGTTGGAGAAGACTCTTGAGAGTCCCTTGGACAGCAAGGAGATCCAACCAGTACATCCTAAAGGAAATCAATCATGAATATTCTTTGGAAGGAGTAATGATGAAGATGAAACTCCAATACTTTGGCCACCTGATGTGAAGAACTGACTCATTTGAAAATACCCTGATGCTGGGAAAGATTGAAGGTGGGAGGAGAACTGGATGACAGAGGATGAGATGGTTGGATGGCATCACAGACTCAGTGGACCTTATTTTGAGTTTGTGATGGACAGGGAGTCCTGGCGTGCCTCAGTCCGTAGGGTTGCAAAGAGTCAGACATGACTGAGTGACTGAAGGGAACTGAATTCAACCATGTAACCAATTCCCTGTACTAAGTCCCTCTTCTTGAAATAAGGATTGTGATTTCCATTCTGGATCCCCATCACTGGAATAGTATTTCCCTTCTGTTAGACCTACTGAGTTACGCAAGTCAAAATACCCTTCACGTTGTGATTTAGGTATTCTAAAGCATCACTGTAATGGTTTAGCTCAGTGGCCCTGCATCTGTTAAAGTATTTTGAGTAATTTTTTTTGGAGGTAATTTTAACAACTTTGTGAATTTTTGTGGCTTTTTATGATAGAGAAGTATGTAGTATAAAATTTAAATTACTCAGAATTCTCAAAAACTCAGCAATGAGAGATATTGTTATATTCTTGACCTGCATTGTAACAAATTAATTATGTTTTAATTTAAACAGCCTTTTTGATGTTCCCTCTGTTGAAGAACAGTTCCTTCTTCATCATATTTTCCCCTCCAGTGTGTGGTACATGTGTCACTTAAAGTCGAGTAGTTTGCAGGGGGTGTTGGTAAAATAAAATTTCAGGGTGAATAACACACCTTGTGAATGAGTTTCTTGGGGTAGAGTTTAATGTGGATGGTGTATCACTATCACTTCTATTTCACTATCAGACTGTCACTTCTCTATTTTGAGGACTTTTATCATTTATAAGCTAGTGGTTGCTATAGTATCACTTATCCTTCCGTTTCAGCTTTCCCGCTCTTTCTTGTTGGGGACAGTCACAACCATACTGTCTTTTCCTTGCCTGTAGTAGGTACGGTGCACCCAAAGCAGCAACCCCATTTTTTGAAGAGAATCTTTTGAAAGGAAAGAAGAACACATTCTTCCTGGAAAGAATCAGGCAGGCTCATCAGTTACAGGGGAGGGTAGAGAACAATGAAATAATTATTTCAGATTTAATGGGTGAAGGAAATTTGATTCCTACTCCCTGTCCAATTTCTTATTCAGATGTCTAGACAGATATTTTCAGATATTTAGGAGTGCAGGAGCATGGTAATGCATTTTTGAATGCATCCAAAGCCTTCTTCCTAAGGAGGTTATGTATAGATGCCGGCCAAGTAAAAGGAATACGTGGCATCATGCCAATCAGTTGCTCAATCTCAGGAGAGAGTAAAGTGGAAAAAGTAAAGAATAGAACATAGAACAGCCATAGAGAGCAACTAAGAAGAGAGTGGAAAGAGAAGTCCCATGAAGAAATTTCCTGGGAGGAGTTTTCTGGAAGGAAAATGGCAAAGTGGGACCTTAGAAGAGTTTTGGACATGAATAAAGGTTTTCTGTAGAAGAAAAAAGTAAGGCTCCATTTACACATGATACTGGAAAGCGTTTCCTTTAGGTGGGTGGCTGGTAAAGACTGTTTATGTCCTACCCCCACCTGCAATGGATATGTTGAAGTGCCCACCCCTCCACCCCCTGTGATGGTATTTAGAGCTGAAGTCTTCAGAAAGTAATTAGGCTTAGAAGAGGTCATGAAAACTCTGTGATGGGATTAATACCCTTAAAAAAGAGAAAGAGAGATCATGCTATCACATGAGGACACAATGACAGTCTGCAAGCCAAGAAGAGGGTCCTCACCAGGAATCAGATCTTCTGGCACCTTGATCCTGGACTTCCAAGCCTCCAAAACTGTGAGAAATAGATGTCTGTTGTTTAAACCATCCAGTTGGTGATATTTTGTTATGGCAGCCTGGATGGACTAATGGTCCAGGGTCATGTCATTGAACTGTGAACAGTCCTAGTTTTTTAGTTGAATCTGCAATGAACAACATTTACTGTGGTGTAAGAACCGTTCATTAGTTTTTAACTTTTTAAATTAACCTATAGAAGCATCACTAAATACCTGGTGCTTACAATGTTTTTGTAAAAATAATAATGACAATTTTGGAAGATTTTCTAAAAAGACTATTCTTATTTGAGTAACCATTTAAAATAAAAAATTGGTCATTAAAATGTAAGTGAATTATATCTTTATAGTGATAAATGTTTATGATATACTTGCCAATTGATGAAACAAGCCAGGCTGATGTATTGCTCTATGGATGAAAATGTTCATCCCCTTAAGTGGAAAGTAAGTGAGAAGAGAGCTCCAACAGGACTGAAGGTGAATGAACCATGTGCAGATTGACAATTCTGAGTACTTTATAGGAATTTATTTGTTTGCTTGTTTGCTTTTAACCCCAGCAGTTCTAACTTGCTTTCTTTATTTTTACTGTCAGTTGATTGCTCAGTGTGCTTAGCTCCAGTTAATATGAGTGTCATCATTAGGCGGTAGTGATTTGCAGACTTGATTCTGTTGAAGAGTTTTTCTTGAGAGTTACAAGACTTTTACTTTTGTATTAGTCAGAGAGCAACAGGAAACAGATGCACACTCAGGGGTCTCACTGAAGATAGTTTTATGAAGGCCTCTTTATAGAAGGCTGATGAGAATTAAGGGAACAATCAGGATTAGAAGCTCTTGCTTCTCCCTTTGTGTGTAGGTATGGGAGAGGAGGGAATGGTTGCTGTAGCATAGGTAGAGCTGAAGCTTTCAGAGTTGCCCAGGTTCAGATTCTGTGGCTAGAAAAAGGCAGGGATGGACGTGGATGCTAAATATCTCATGATTTCTCTTATACCAGCATCTGCCGTTGGCCAGTACCAGCCTAAAGCTGAAGGGCAGGGGAGTCCTGGGATTGCTGTCTACTGAAGTCAGCCTCCAGGGTCTCAAAGAGCAGATCTGAGAAACTCAGAGGGATTTTAAGGTGGAACTAGCAGAGAAACGAGGAATAACCAGAACAGCTATCAGGTTTCTCTTCATGTGATTTAGAGGTACCCAAATCACTAGAGGCTTTTTTTTTTTTTCAGTGTTTTCTTCTGAGTGACGCCAGTTCAGTTCAGTTCAGTCGCTCAGTCGTGTCCGACTCTTTGTGACCCCATGAATCGCAGCATGCCAGGCCTCCCTGTCCATCACCATCTCCCGGAGTTCACTCAGACTCACATCCATCGAGTCCGTGATGCCATCCAGCCATCTCATCCTCGGTCGTCCCCTTCTTCTCCTGCCCCCAATCCCTCCCAGCATCAGAGTCTTTTCCAATGAGTCAACTCTTCGCATGAGGTGGCCAAAGTACTGGAGTTTCAGCTTTAGCATCATTCCTTCCAAAGAAATCGCAGGGTTGATCTCCTTCAGAATGGACTGGTTGGACTTCCTTAAATTGCACATCAGTGTATTATATACATTTTTATTCAAAGAAGAAAACATTTTTGGTACAGTGTTTCTTCTTTCCTTACTCCCTCCCCTTCATTTTTTCCTTCCCTCTCTCCTTCCCTCTTTTCTTTATTTTCTCCCTCCAGTCCTTTTCCTTGGATATATTTTTGATCGTATTAATTCTGAGCAAGGCTAATATCTAATATTAAGAAGTGGAAGAGTTTCAGATTTACAGAAGGGTCAGAGTTTTTAGGGAAAAGAAGATGGAATTTTATATAAAGCAAGAAATTAACTTTTTGCAATTGATCAGAGGTTGCTGAAATATCATAAAACAATATGTATGATTACCAATATGTCTAAACTCTAGTAAAAGTTCTTTTATTCTCCCCTGAGTAATAGAATATAGTCTTAAAATAAGGTGTTTACTCTGTTAAAGCTGTAATATTTCCCAAATAATGTACAAATTCACTAAATATACTGTTGTGCATCGGCATATGGTGATTTTTTAGAAAGTAGGTTCGCTTCCAAAATCTGTTAGAGGCCTTGATGTTGGCAGAGCACGTGAAAATCTGCAGTTTAAATTCAAGAACTTCTCTTTCAGCCCTCCTGCTTCCCTTCTCTTTCAACCCTCCAGCTTAGGTAGCAGTATTTATTGAACACTTTCTATGTGCCAGACACTGTGTTAAGTCATGGAAATTTAGATAAAGAAGGGCAGTAATTCTCATCTAGCAAGGGAAATGGATGGTCTTCTCTTAACTGACTGTGATTGCCTAAGCTCATGTAGTAATTAAACTGTGGATCTGATGTTCTTCTAAGTATTGTGGCCATTCCTGTATGCTTTTTTAGGTAGAAAATAAAGATATATTTATAAAATATAAAGATATTTTACAAAATAAAAGAATTATATAGAGATATTTTCTTAAATACTATCTAAAGTTGGAACAACTCTTAGAATATAATTTAGTGATAATTATAAACAATATACTCTTTCACAGTACTTTTTTGAAAAGTATTTTCTGATTGCTTATTTGGTGACATTTTGTGGTTTATTTTTAAACCAAAAAGTGTCAAAATGAAACTTCTGAGGTATATTTATAGAGAATCTGTAATTGATTTAAATGATACATGAGGGCTTTTTTGTCAAACTGAACTGAGCTAGGAAAAAAATCCCTTAGAATAGCTGTATTTAGATTTTAATGAAACTAGGCAGAAAGGAGACTAAAGTGAATTTCCTTTTTAGTCTTTTAAATGAAAAAGTGCATCATTTGTCCTATATATCTTATTCATCATCAGTCATAGCAAAGCATTCATTCCCATGAGAGAGATAATGGATTCAGAGAGCTGAGAGGAATGGAAGATTGTCATTCAATGCAGATGAGTTTTAGTAATATTCTTATCATGAGAAATTGGGTTGCAGAACCTTAAGATTTGGAATTAAGTTGCCATAGATATATTTAATTAAAAGTAGATTGCTTTAACCTTTCTTTAAGTTAGAAATAGGTTTAAAATCTTAAATTAAATTTATAGTTAGTTTGTATTTAACTTGTATTCAAGGCTTGCCTTTAATAGGGATTCTTTATAAAGTTTGGCCCCCCAAAAGTACATTTTAATTGAACTATTACAATGAACATATAAAGAAAGTTTCTGAAAGAATTTAATAACTTGGTATATTGGATCTGAGTATGGTTAACTTTTCTCCCAATGGAAAAAGTAACCAAACTATCAAACCAAACTAAAATCTGAGAACAAGTAGGTTCTGCCTTCTGAACTTTTCTAACATCTCATTACATAGCTTCTCAATCCTTATAAATTGTGTTTCCTAGTGTCTCAGTATCATCATGTAGTAGGTTGTTATCTCATTTATTCAGTATAATTCTGTCTGATGGGCAGTACTTTTCTAGAAGTTAAGCATATGAAGAATGAAGTTGTCAAAGTAGAAAAGCAAGCATAAATTAAAAGAAAAAAAATATAGTACACGTGTTAGCTAGATTTGCAAACTCTACTGCAGAATTGGTTTGAGGTTAAATAGAGAAAACTACATTTTCTAGTTTTAAGATATCAGGGTACCTTGTTCTAGGCAAATGCTGAGGTTTAGGCTATGTTTTGGGTTATGAAGTTTCTCCTGCTTGAGAAAACCCAGATGAGTAGAGCCCGGGGACAGAGTTGATACCACTTGCTGCAGCTCTCTTCTCTCATTAGCATGTGTCTCCTGTCAATCATTCAACATAACTGATCCTTTTTCTCTAAGGTTTACTAAGTTAGAAGAGGCGTTTTATCTTCTACTGGTTTACTTTGCCCTAAGAGCTACTTGTTGAGTGGTAATATAACCTTAAGTACTTTATAGCTTTATCTCTCTTGGCATTTATGACTTTTCTTTTTTTAATGGCTAGGTCATGCTAACTAGCATAAAAGTATCTCAGATTAATTGTTCATGTTAAAATCAAAGTAAAGGTGAATCTATTCACTACAACTTTCATTTCCTTTTTAAAGGAAAGCTTGCTATAGAAAATGGTCCCTATTTGTTCTTTTTTTTTTCTTTCTCTCCACAGGGTGAGGTAATCACAAACTAAAATCTCCTATAAATATACCATCATTACCCAGAGGGTAATTACAGCTTGTAGAAGTGTTAATCTTTTCTCAATGAAGATCAAGATTCTTTCACTCTCAGAGGCTTGTTGATAAAAACATGGTCATGTTAGGCATACGGAAAATAAGAATCCATTGTTGCAAACAAATGGATTATCCTCATTTATACTTGCACTAGGGCTCCCCTCGTGGCTCAGTTGGTAAAGAATCTGCCTGCAGTGCAGGAGACCGGTTTCCATCCCTGGGTCAGGAAGATCCTCTGGAGAAGGAAATGACAACCCACTCCAGTACTCCTTCCTGGAGAATTCCATGACAGAGGAGCCAGTCTGTAGTTCATGGGATTGCCGAGAGTCGGACATGACTGTGAGACTTTCACTTTCACTTTTTCAGACTTTATATTGGTTTATCAATATAAATCAATATCAGACTTTATATTGGTTTATCAATATGTTGGTTTATCAATATCAGCCATATAGGGACAGCCTCCTATGTACAGTGCCGTAAAGCGAGTAAGTGCAGATGAAATTGTGTATAAATGATAGCTCTTAGTGTGATGCCTGGCATCTAGTATATTTATAATAAATATTATTTTTAGCTTTTGTCCAGCATTTTTAACTTCAATAGAAAATATGAACTTTTTTTTTCTAATTTGTCAAAACGTATCTTTGCTGGATTATATTTTGAAGGTGAGGACTCTCTTGCTAGGCTCACTGAGGTGATATTGTTCCAAAACGGAAGCATGGCAAGTTTTTTTTTTTTTTTTGAATAAGTAGATTGTACTTAAGAAAACCTACTCTTAAGTTTCTCTAGATAAAATATTCCTTCGTATGGGATTTGGATTCATTTCTTCACCAAATGATTCAGTATTTTGTTTACAAAGTCACTGGAACAATATTGGTAGAGGGTTAAAGATAAAACTATTGAAAATCCCACATTTCAGGGGGTGAGAGATGAGAAAGAAAAGGTGGTATAGGCATGAAAGAAGAAATAGCATTAGAAAAATGGGTTTTACTGTTTTTCAGTCACTAAGTCATTTTTGACTCTTTGCAACCCCATGGACTGCCTCACACCAGACTTCCCTGTCCTTCACTCTCTCCCGGAGTTTGCTTAAACTCATGTTCATTGAATCAGTGATGCCATCTAACCATCTCATCCTCTGTTGCCCCTTTTTCCTCTTGTCCTCAATCTTTCCCAGCATCAGGGTCTTTTCCAATGAATTGGCTTTTTGCATCAGGTGACCAAAGTATTGGAGCTTCAACATCAGTCCTTCCAATGAATAATCAGGGTTGATTTCCTTTAGGATTGACTGGTTTGATCTCCTTGCTATTCAAAGGACTCTCAAGAGTCTTCTTCAGCACCGCTCTTTGAAGGCATCCATTCTTCAGTGCTCAGCCCTCTTTATGCTTTGCCTCTCACATTTGTACATGACTATTGGAAAAACTATAGCTTTGACTATCCAGACCCTTGTCGGCAAAGTAATTTCTCTGTTTTTTAATATTCTGTCTAGTACAGTGATTTTGGATACCAAGAAAATAAAATCTATCACTGCTTCTACTTTCCTCACATCTATTTGCCATGAAGTGATGGGACTGGATGCTGTGATCTTCGTTTTTTGAATGTTGAGCTTTAAGTCAGCTTTTTCACTCTCCTCTTTCACCCTCATCAAGAGGCTCTTTAGTTCCTCTTCACTTTCTGCCATTAGAGTGATGTCATCTGCACATCAGAGGTTGTTGGTATTTCTCCTGGCAATCATGATTCCATCTTGAGTTCATCCAGCCCGGCATTTTGCATGATGTACTCTGCATGTAAGTTGAATAATCAGGGTGACAATATATAGCCTTGATGTACTCCTTTCCTGATTTTGGAAAAGTGTCCTAGAAGGGAGGATTTCAAGGAAGAAATTGACATCTACAGTATTATGTCTCTCTAATATCTACAGTATAATATCTCTCTAGTATCTACAGTATCATATCTCTCTAATATCTATAGTATTATATCTATAATATCTATAGTATTTTATCTATAATATCTAAAAAATGATGAACAATTGACTATGCAATAAGTGTTTGAAAGAGACTATTTCAGTAAGTCTTCCCAATAGCTTGACGAGATGGATTCTATTACTATCCTCATTTCCAAATGAGCAAATTGAGACTTAGACTGGGGAACTCACACTTGGTAACCTGTACCAGAAATGTGATTGCATTCAAGGCATTCTGTCCTCTGTCCTCTAAGCACTGAGCTGGAGGAAGGTCGAGACCATGAGCTCTAAGGAAAGTGAATTCCATCTGCAGATTCTCTTTGCAGTGCTAGAAAATGACCCTTAACAGAGAGTTGTTTCTATATTTTATAGATATGGAAATTGAAATTCAAGAAGTTATTTAACCTGCCAAAAGTCACATATCTAGTAAATGGGAATTGAAAGTTTTAGCTACAAGTATACCTACACATATTTATTCTATTACTGATCTGCTTACCAGTAGCATCCCAATTTCATACCCTTAAATTACATGCAACTGCCATGATGTACATCTGAAGTCAGTTTATGTCTCTAGAAGGTGATTTATATTTTTGAGATAATTTTGTATGTAAACTATAAGGCCTCAGTGTTGACGTGTGTATGTAACATTATATATGTACACATATACACATATATGTGTGAGTGATATAATAGATATATAAGTAATAAAATGGTGTTCATTCTTTACCTTTGATTTTTGAGACAGGAAAATTAAAAGAAGTGGCTCAACTTGAAACAGAAGTCATATGTATAATCTATTGAGATAGATATTGAAGGAAAACCAGACTTTTTGAGTGTGATCAGTTGAGTTATTTTAGTGGGACTTAATCATGCTTACAAACAATGATTATAATGTCTAGTACAGGAAAAGAAAGACAAAGAAAATCATAGATATTTTAACCTTTTTTTGAAAATAAGGTCATCATTTAAAAATGTGACTCCTGATTATGCTACTCTTAAGAGATATTCATTCTGTTATGATAAGTAATGGTAACAAAGATGATGAATAATTAGCAAATGGTTACATACTTTATGATGAACCATAGCATGATTGTAGTTTAAAAATGTATATTACATCTAACTATAAAATTATGAGTACTTCTGGTAGCTGTTTGTTTAATGCACACTATTGATTTTGTGCTGTGTGTTTGATCCAGTACTAAAGCTGGAGGTATATCTTAGCTTATTACTTTTTGGTTTCTATTTCTGTGTTAAATTTATTGTCGTATTTGATTGATAGTGCTTCATCTGAGATCTAGTTCATGCGTTTCTCTGGGAACCTTAATAAGAGGAATTTAGAGAGAAAGTATGCACTGGAGGGATGTCGCTGTGACCTTGATTGGTGTCTAGTGGCTGCCTGTTATCAAAGAGCTTGCCTCTACATAGTCTTAAGTAGCACAGCAGTCCCTATGGTAGTCAAGATCTCCTCCCAGCACTTAGTGGACACTGGGACNCATCTGAGATCTAGTTCATGCGTTTCTCTGGGAACCTTAATAAGAGGAATTTAGAGAGAAAGTATGCACTGGAGGGATGTCGCTGTGACCTTGATTGGTGTCTAGTGGCTGCCTGTTATCAAAGAGCTTGCCTCTACATAGTCTTAAGTAGCACAGCAGTCCCTATGGTAGTCAAGATCTCCTCCCAGCACTTAGTGGACACTGGGACAGCCACAGAAAAAGTAGATGGTTCTTGTCTTCAAAGTATAGATTTAAAGGGTTTATATAGTGGACAGATAGATGGTCAGTTGTCAAGAGAGAATGGAAGGGGCTTTGTGTGTTCAAAAAGTGATATGGCCTAGTCCCCCAGTGATGGGGGAGAGTGATTTAGGATGAGAGGGCTCCTTGCAGCTCTCTGTTAGGAGTGGTTAAAAGGGACAGAAACATTTTAATGAGTTTGTTTTAAATTTTAGAGTTTTTGAATCTGATCAGTGCAGTATTTAAGAAAAGCATGATTATTCCATTGTTTAAATTTAGATAAATAGCTATTATGTCAGAGCCAGAAAACCTGACAATAGTAAATGACTTAAATATTCTTTATTTTATTGAGGAATTGCCTTAATGGCAGTCAGATTTATTCTTGAACATGTTAAACCTCCATAGAACTTGTCAGTATTTTCCTGAAATTGGGTCTCAGATTTCTGAAATGGGAGTGGAGAAAGATGTGAAAATTGATGGCCTCAAGCTTTTTAAAATCCAAATTGAAACTTGTACTACAAAGAGAGAAGTTTAACCTGAGAGTTTATGCCTGTATCAGCATGACATAGAGTAGCAATTGAAGTTTTCTTACACCCCACTGAGCTAATAAACACATTGGTTCATTTAAAAGTGATTCAACTTTCTTGGATTTTGGATTTCAGAAAAGGAGCATAGTCTAATGAATTATGACTTCTATGTCTTATAAATGTAGAAATGACATGTAGAGGTCTATTTTAGATGATATTTTGTTTATATATGGATGATTATTCATTTTGTGAATCTTTAGATTAATAGTCTGTTGAACATTTTAGAAGATCACTTTTTTATTGGTGATATTTAATTATATACATTAGAAAAGACCCTGATGCTGGGAATGATTGAAGGCTGGAGAAGGGGATGACAGAGGATGAGATGGTTGGATGGCATCACCGACTCACTGGACATGAGTTTGAGTAAGCTTTGGTGATGGACAGGGAAGCCTGGTGTACTGCAGTCCATAGGGTTGCAAAGAGTCGGACATGACTGAGTGACTGAACTGAACTGAACTGAGATTAATTACATATAATTTATATATTATTATAACACACACATATATATATATACTTCTATTTTGGGTGGCTGTGCTGCGAGGTTTGCATGAGCTTAATTCCCCAACCAGTGATTGAACCTGGTCCCTGGCAGTGAAAACTCCAAGTCCTAGTCACTGGACACCAGGGAACTCCAACACTTTTTAACACTATAATTTTGTAAACTTTTCACTTTATATGTAATATATAATTAATCTAACTTATAATTAAGTATCACCACTTAAAAAGTAACCTCTTGAAACATATTTATACATTGTATAAAATATGTAATACTTTTTAGAATTTAGTACATAAAAAAATCAAGATCTATTTAAAAAGTTAATACATTAATTTTTTTAATTACTATAATTTTTCTTTATAGCTATTTAGTTAGTGACCCATATTAATTGGAAAGAATAATAAAATGGAATTACCTAGTTTTTTGTGCTTTTTAATTATTTACATTATTTACTAAATGTAGAGATAATTCTTTATCACCTTAGCATATAATAAAGTCTTACTAAAGAATACTATTTATGTTCCTTTGGAAAAGTAAAAATAAAATCTTTGGCTAATTTTGTTCTATGCTAAGTTTCCAGTTGCCAGTTAATCTTGTGATCTTGATTTGGCGTAAAAGCTTGAAAATTTATTCTTCCAGGAAAAGCTAGCTGAATACTTATATAGGAGTACTACACTGGTTATTGGCATACAAGGATGAAGAATATTTGATCTNTTTGGAAAAGTAAAAATAAAATCTTTGGCTAATTTTGTTCTATGCTAAGTTTCCAGTTGCCAGTTAATCTTGTGATCTTGATTTGGCGTAAAAGCTTGAAAATTTATTCTTCCAGGAAAAGCTAGCTGAATACTTATATAGGAGTACTACACTGGTTATTGGCATACAAGGATGAAGAATATTTGATCTCTACCTTCAGATACCTTGTAGTCAAAAATATGGGTATCAATACAGACATATATAATAAGTGAAAACAGGTTAATAGTAATAGATGCAGGTAATAGGTACTGGTTTAGGTTATTTGTGGGTTCAGAGGGGTAGTCCTGACTCTTACTTGGTGCACAAAGTCAGCATAGCATTTGTAACGCTGTGTAACATGCTATTCCCAGCTCAGTGTGTAAAAACAGTAAACATTTATCTCTCAGTCATGTATTTATGAATCTGCCAGGGTGACTCTGTTTTTTAGAGGTCTTGATGTGCTTAGGAAAGATATAAGGTAGCAATTAAGATTAAAAAAATTTTTTTTTGGTAGTAGATGAGGCTGATGATGAGGGACAGGGGAAATCTTGTAAAGCATTATGAAAATTTATTGCGAAAACGGTACAAAGATTGCTGTAGCAGCATTTCCCTGTTCTAGACTCCATGATACCAATTATTCCAGACTGAATATGACATCTAAATCCATGATACTTTCTGACATGTCTGTGTCATTGATGTCTATTTTAGATCCCTTTTGAAAGCTCTCCAACCAATCTCTTCCTGGATGTTTTCTCTCCCTTGAACCTTGACCTTCTGCTGCACTCACCTTATAAATCTGCAGTGTTGCTCACATCAAATTGTCTAATTTCTCTGCTTCTGCACAGCTTCTAGCCACCATGAGGAGAATCATGCAGCCATATGAACTGCTACTTTTTTGATTCAAGGCCATTAACACTCTACAGCAATCCCTTGCACATGCCCAGTCAGCTCTTTCTTGCATCCTCCACAGTAGCTATAATACTTCAGATTCACCACTCCTTGCAGTATCCTTCATTTCACTGTCTCCTCATTTCCCATTAGTAAAATACTTGCTTTTACTTTTCAAAGAAAATAGAAGACAGCAGAAAGGAAAATTGCAGCATCCAAACCATTTCGCTAAAAAGATCTCTGTAGCTATCTTCATCCTTCCCACATACTTTGAAAAGCTAGTAGTGGAAGTTGATGTCATGAATCTATATGTTGAATCCTTTCTCTTTTCTTCCTCAAAATAGTAAATCTGTCTATTGATGTCTCTCCTGTCAGCCTTTCTTTTTGCTATTTCCTTTTTCT
>SJYS01022539.1:233205-248489 GCA_006410695.1 Philantomba maxwellii | reverse complement strand
AAAAAAAAAAAAAAAAACCAGAAAGCCAGTTCAATGATATCTGGAATAAAATTACTGAACAGAATAAATACTTTGCCAAAGAAATTAAAACTAAAAAGGCCCATGGTGGATTCAAGTCAATGTATGGCAAAACCAATACGGTATTGTAAAGTAAAATAAAGTAAAAATAAAATTAAAAATAAATAAATAAATAAAACTAAAAAGGAACCAAATGGAAATTCTGAAACTGAAGAAGTCAATAAATGAAGTGAAGAACCCATTTTAAAAAACATTGAAAATAGAGAATACTACATGGGAGAGAGAATTAGCATGCTACAATAGAAATCTGGAAATCACTCAGGTAGAATAGGAAAGAAAACTAAGTATTTTTAAAATGAAAAATTTCTACAAGAACTATCTGACTGAATTCAGAAAGGCAACACAAGGATATTTATCCTAGAAGAAGAGAGGAGAAAGTTTATTTGAAGAAATAGTACTTGAAAAGTTTCCAAATCTGGAGAAGAAATTGGATACGCAAATTCACAAAGCTAAAAGAACATCTAATTATCTCAACACAAAAAGACCTTCTCTATGATACATTATATTAAAACTGTCGAAAGTCAATGATAAAGAAAGAATTTTAAAGGTAGCCAGAAAAAAAAGGGATTTCCCAATGACTCAGCAGTAAAAAATCTGCTTGCAAGGCAGGAGACGCAGGGGACATGGGTTTGATCCTTGGGTCAGGAAGATCCCCTAGAGTTAGGAAATGACAACCCACTCCAGTATTCTAGCCTGAAAAATCCCATGGACAGAGGAGCCTGGTGGGCTACAGTCCAAAGGGTCACAAAGAATCAAATATGACTGAGCAACTGATCATGCATGCACAGAGAAAAAGTCAGCAGCTTACAAAGTAACCTGCATTAGGCTATAAGCAGATTTCTCAGCAAAAACTACAGCCCAGGAGAGATTGGAATAACAAATTCAATATGTTGAAAAATTTTTTAAATTGTCAGCCAAAAATACTCTATCCAGCAGAGTTATCATTCAGAAAGGAAGAAGAAATAAAGGCCTTTCCAGAGAAACAAAAATTGAGGGAGTTCATCACCACTAAACTCACTTTACAAAGAATGTTGAAAGGAGATCCTCTACCTGAAATGAAACGGCAAAAATATACAAAACTTTGAGAAAGGTGATAGAATCAGAAAACTGCTACTCTATACCAGAATAGGTTGTTAAACATTTAATTATAGCATAAAGTTTAAAGAGAAAAAAGCAAAAAATAACAATAGTTACTTCAATTGGGTAACAAACTTATACCATAAAAAAGTGATAACTTGAGACAACAAAAGCATAAAAGGGAAAAAGGAAAAATATAGAACCCATATGGGCAAATGGAGAAAAGATTCTATCAGCAAAAAAAAAAAAGACTATTTTCTCTACAAGACCTTTTATAAAAACCTCATGGTAACCACAAAACATAAATTAGAGCAGAGAGATGAAACATAAAATAAGAGGAAATTGAGAAAAACATCTTGCAAAACCACCAAACTAAAATGGCAGACAGAAACAGAAGGGGGGAAATTTAGAAAAAAAAATGTCAATACAGAGCAACCAGAAAACAAAAGATAGAAGACAAAAGTAAGTCCTCATTTATTAATAATCACCCTAAATGTAAATGGATTGAATCTAAAGACACAGAGTAGCTAGAGGGAAAGAAGACTCAACTATATGCTGCCTCCAGGAGACTCATCTCAGCATTAAAGACAAACAAAGGTTCAAAGAGATAGGATGGAAGATGAACAAACAAATGGAAGCCAAAAGGAAGTGGGTGAAGCCATATCCATCAACAAAATAGGCTTCAAGCCAAAAGCAGCAACAAGAGACAAAGATAGACACTATATAACNAGCTAGAGGGAAAGAAGACTCAACTATATGCTGCCTCCAGGAGACTCATCTCAGCATTAAAGACAAACAAAGGTTCAAAGAGATAGGATGGAAGATGAACAAACAAATGGAAGCCAAAAGGAAGTGGGTGAAGCCATATCCATCAACAAAATAGGCTTCAAGCCAAAAGCAGCAACAAGAGACAAAGACAGACACTATATAACGAAAAAAGGATCATTCACCAAGAAGATATAACATTTATTACTATATATACCACCTAACATAACAGCACCAAAATATATAAGGCAATTATTAACAGATATAAATGGAGAAACTAACAGCAAGACAATAATAGCAGGGAATTTTAACACCTCATTTATAACAATGAACAGATCATTCAGACCAAAAGTCAACAAGGAAACAGAGGCCTTAAATGAAACATTATACCATATAAACTTAATTGATATATACAGAACATTCTGTCCAAATCAATAGAATACACATTCTTTTCAAGCACACATGGAGCATTCTTAACAACAGACCATACATTGGCACATAAAACAAGTCCCAATAAGCTTAAAAAGACTGAAATCATATCAAGCATCTTTTCCAATTAGCTGGTATAAAATTAGAAACCAAGAAGAAGAAAGCTGAAAAATCACATATACATGGAGACTAAACAAAACGCTCCTAAATCACTACTGGATAAACAAAAAAGAATGAGAAATCAAAAAACTCCTGAAGACAAATAAAAATGAAAACACAACATACAAAAATCTATGGGANCTCTAATCGGATATTGAAAAGTCAAATGACTCTCTGCTCTTTTAATTGTGTCTGTCACGTGTTTTCAATTTTGCCGGCATAAGCACCCAAAGTCTGGTCTGTCTTTATCCATGAATATTAAAGTATGTCAGTGCTTATGAAGCTCCCAAAATGTGAAGTTTGCTTCAGTGGCACCGTTCCAACCCCTTCACAATCCACAGTTTTAAGTAGAACATTTTCCCTCACCCCATTTCCCATGTCCTTGGGTTGCCCTCTGTTTACCCAAGGCTTCAATCTTTGGACAAAAATTTAAAATTGGGCTTCTCCAACACTTTATCTCCCATTTAAGGCTCACGTATATTTTGTAACAGGAGATTGTTCCCTTTTTTAGCTGTGATTTTAAAAAGTTGACTGAATATTTTTGCCTCCTTTGTCGAAGATAAGGTGTCCATATGTGTGTGGATTTATCTCTGGGCTTTCTATTTTGTTCCATTGATCTATATTTCTGTCTTTGTGCCAGTACCATACTGTCTTGATGACTGTGGCCTTGTAGTAGAGCCTGAAGTCCGGTAAGTTGATTCCTCCAGTTCCGTTCTTCTTTCTCAAGATTGCTTTGGCTATTCGAGGTTTTTTGTATTTCCATACAAATCTTGAAATTATTTGTTCTAGTTCTGTGAAAAATACCGCTGGTAGCTTGATAGGGATTGCATTGAATCTGTAGATTGCTTTGGGTAGTATACTCATTTTCACTATATTGATTCTTCCAATCCATGAGCATGGTATATTTCTCCATCTATTAGTGTCCTCTTTGATTTCTTTCATCAGTGTTTTATAGTTTTCCATATATAGGTCTTTAGTTTCTTTAGGTAGATATATACCTAAGTATTTTATTCTTTTCGTTGCAATGGTGAATGGAATTGTTTCCTTAATTTCTTTTTCTACTTTCTCATTATTAGTGTATAGGAATGCCAGGGATTTCTGTGTGTTGATTTTATATCCTGCAACTTTACTATATTCATTGATTAGCTCTAATAATTTTCTGGTGGAGTCTTTAGGATTTTCTATGTAGAGGATCATGTCATCTGCAAACAGTGAGAGTTTTACTTCTTCTTTTCCGATTTGGATTCCTTTTATTTCTTTTTCTGCCCTGATTGCTGTGGCCAAAACTTCCAGAACTATGTTGAATAGTAGNACACCCTTATTTGAATGAAAGAAGAAAAAAGTACGTTTCCTGAATAGAAGGTTTTATAATTCTGGGGCCTCAATTGAATATTACATTCTTATCATATGCCATGATATAAAATTTTGGTGAGACTGATTATTTCTTGCTTGTGATGTCTTTACATGTTATTTTATATGATAAAGATTTTCTTCTCCATGACCCACAAAAATCCTTTACACTTTGTTACCTGATTTAACTTAATCAACCTTTAAAACCCTGAAACATCTAATTTTGGGAGAACATGTAGTTAGAATTAGATGCACTTTCCCATACCACAGAACTTACATTTCTTTGTGTTTGCAAAATACAACTTGAATGTTAATGAACCTAAATAATATACTAGGAAATGGCCTTCCTCTGTAGGTGAGAATAAAGGCTTTTTAATTGATTTGTTTTTCTTTTCTTTTTTTAAAGCTCCTCAGAATGTTGGTAGGAAACACAAAATAAATGTGTAAGTTTCCAAAGCAGTCTTTTAATCCATATTTAGCATAACTCTGTTTGCCTGGAGGATGGGCAAAGTGGGGGTGGATTAAAAAGTGGGGATGTATCCCTCTGTTTTGAGCTTGCTGCATATTAATTTATCAAATTTTGTTCTTTTTCTTTCTTAATATCTTACCACATATTTAGCTTTTTTAAAAAAATTTTCTGCAGTTAACATATTGCACTTTCTTCCATGGATGTATGTGAAGAAATAAAAGACAAAATGCCTGCATATTGAATTTATTGTCCACTTGGACAAAGCTCACCGTAAACAAATGAGTCACTTGAGCATTTTGTTACTGTTAAAGGAATAGAGGAAGAAGCTTATTTTTTTTTTAAAGAAGTTTATAACAGAGAAGTAAGAATAAGTAAATAGAATATGTGTCTTTTACTTTTAACAAGTTTTTAAAAAACTTGCTAGTTCCCTTCATTTTTGACTAAATATTAATGGGGCTGAGAAGGGACCCAAGGGATTAGAGATAGATTTTTAGGAGACTGGAAAGATGGATAATTAAATTTACAGGCTGAATAGTTAGGGAATGATTATGGGAAGAGATGCATTCTAAGCTTGGTCTTGAGAGAGTTAATGGATTAGATTAATGACTATCAATAAGTTGTCAAGGGTCAATTAGAGAATAAAAGAATATAAAATTAAGCAAGATTGTATAGGAATTAACCGATTCTACATGGGAGACAGTAGTAAGTTTGACTTATATTGACTTATAAAGATATATAAGGAAACTAAATGAAATAGTGAATCTATTTTAGGAAATTTTATTCACAAAGCATGCATGGCAATACAGTTGCAGAATTTTGACAGAGATTCTTTTTTGCTTTTTCTTAAATCCTGCATTTCTTACTTAAAAAAAAAAAAACTCAATGATTTTTAATAATGAACAGTTTATTCTTTAACTTGTGGTGTTTTTGGACCCTTAATGATCTCATTTTTCCCCTCACAATTGTTTATCCTCTCTTTTCTGGAGCATATAAAAATGCTGAAGTAATCTCATTAGCAATTAACAAAAATTAGTCACTGTTTGTGAACCCTGAATATTCTCTCTTCTTTTATGTCATAAAGATCCCTTTTATGTCATAAAGTTCTTCCCTAGAAAGAACTTTACTATCATGTACAACTGCTCTTTCTATACCCTCTATTCCACTTTGTTGTTTTCTATCCCTTCCTACTCTGTTTTATTAATATAAAATAAAACAGTACCAATAGTCGGATGATGATAATTTAAACGTAAGACCTATGAATGAAGCATATAAATTTCATTTACCATTATGAATCATTTGAACTGCATATTCCCATTAGTATTTCATATAGATTTTCAGATGAATTCTACTGTGTCATGGCCTGTGATAGAATCTCTATCTTCTGTAGTTCCTGAGTGATCATTTCTAGTTATGTCATGTATAAAATACATTCTTTTGCTGTGTACCACCTGCCAACTCACTCTTGTCATAAGTCATTGTTTTTCAGCTTACTTGTTAACACTTTCTTTTCATACGGAACATCCTGTAGAGATTCTTTTAGTGATGACTTGAGATCTTATGTATTTGTGTATGATTAAAGTTTATTTATTATCTACATCCAGTTTTGTCTTTTATCCAGTGTTGCTGATAAAATGCTGATAATTTGATTTTTATTCCTTTGTGTGCAATCAGCCTTTTCTCCTGTCAGCCATTTGGATTTCCTCTTTATCCTTTATGTTCTAAAAATTTCACTATTGTCTCTGCTAATACAAAATTTCATTTGTTATTCTTTTCTTGAAATGGTCTTTTCCTCATAAATGATCTTCTCCATTATTTTCTCTTTCTCCCTTTACTTTCATATTATATCTACAGTCATCATTCGAAAATTTGAAATCTGTTCATATTAACCTTCTGTTTAAAAGCCTTTATGATAAACTCTCTTNGTGTGTAATCAGCCTTTTCTCCTGTCAGCCATTTGGATTTCCTCTTTATCCTTTATGTTCTAAAAATTTCACTATTGTCTCTGCTAATACAAAATTTCATTTGTTATTCTTTTCTTGAAATGGTCTTTTCCTCATAAATGATCTTCTCCATTATTTTCTCTTTCTCCCTTTACTTTCATATTATATCTACAGTCATCATTCGAAAATTTGAAATCTGTTCATATTAACCTTCTGTTTAAAAGCCTTTATGATAAACTCTCTTCACTCTTCATTTGGTTGTAGCTAGGGTTTTCAAGACTTCCCTAGTAGCTCAGAAGTTTCGAACACTTCCCTAGTAGCTCCTGCAATGCAGGAGACTCAGGTTCAATCCCTGGGTTGGGAAGATCCCTTGGAGAAGGAAATAGCAACCCACTCCAGTATTCTTTCCTGGGAAATCCTATGGATAGAGGAGCCTGGTGGGCTACAAGTACATGGGGTCACAAAGAATTGGACAGGGTTTTCAAACTGTATGATAAGAAGCTGATCAGGTCAGTTTTCAGATTCCCCAGCACTCACATGAAATAAAGAGATTCCTTTTCTGTTTTATAGTTGGACTCCCATGTATCATTATATCTAAATAATGATTTTTCTATTTTCTAGAATGGAATAACAATGGCCTCTAGGATGTATTCCATACTTGTTAGCCTTCCATACAAAGCCTTTCTTGCTCTGGACTTTGGGTTCCTCTCCAAACTCGTCTTATCCTTGTCTCGGTCTGTTGGGACTGTCATAATAAAGTACCGTAGCTTAGGTGCCTGCTAAACAACAGAAGTGTATTTCTCCCAGTTCTAGAGACCGAAAGTATGAGGTAAGGGTGCCAACCTTGTAGAATTCTCGTGAGAGCTCTTTTCTGGGTTACAGTCTGCCGGCTTCTCATTGGTAATGTCTCTTCACATGGTGGAGAGCAGAAAGAGGAAGCAACTCTCTAGTGATGCTAATAAGGGCATTAATTCCACTCCTGATAGCTCCACCCTCTTGACCTCATTTCATGCTACTTACCTTCCAAAGGACCCATCTCCTCATACCATCACACTGGGGCATTGGGTTTCAATATATAAAACTGGAGGAGGACAAAACATTCAGTCCACAATAATAAAGTACACTGTCTATACTGAATTACTTGCTGTTGCTTAAATGCTGTCTTGGTTGTGTCTCAGCAAATGCAAAGACAGCATCCCTTTTACATGGAATGGCTTTCCCCTATTTTATTAACCTGATAACCTCTCCCCACCCAAGTCTTTGGTATTGAGTTTATATACAGTTGATTTTTGATTAAGTTTTTCATAATCCTAAACTCCACTCTCTACTTACCAAATATTCCTTCTTCCACAAGCATCTCAGAGCCTGTTTCCACTATACTCACTGTAGTGACACATACTTCCAGACTGTGATCTTTTTGAGGACAAGTTCAGCATCTTGGTCATCATTATGTTTCTGGAATCTAGTAATAACTGCTTTATAGATGCTATCAATAAATGTTTATTGACTGCATGGTTGAAAAGCTTAGGGATCATTATATAAGTACATTTGCCACTGTTGGAAATATTTTTGCATATACATTATATACAGAAAGTGAAAGAAATTTATAAAGTGTGTTTTTAATAACTATTGCATTTTCTTTGAGTTCAGGAATCTCAGCCAATAGAATTGCTTATTTATAGGATAAATCCTATTGATAATAGGGCTAAAACAAACAAAATAACCAAAATAAACAAATATTGGTCTGGAAATCAGTTTGTTTTAATGAGTCATAAGCATTTTCTGTTACTTTTCAAGCAAAGATTCCTGTGAGTCACTGTTTAAAGAGCTTAATATTAGAGAAAAGTTTGCCTTTCTCCTAAAGATTTGAAATGCTTATTTTTATCTCATGGTTCCCCCCTTTCTCTTGTCTGTCAAAGACTTAAAATTAAGTGACTTGTACACTTGCAATAATCACCCAGCTCCAGAGTCCTACATCATTATCTCGTCTCCTTGCCCTCCAGCCCTTCTCTCCTTCTGACCATTTCCATTGTAACTGCTGATTTTTTCTTCTCATTTTATTTTTAAATATATTATATTTTAAAAATTGTAAGCTGTTTTTTTTTGAACTAAGAAGAATATAAATTAAATGTATGTAAATCTGTGAATAAGGGCAGGTAATTATTTCAAATGAGGATCCAAATTTGTTTTAATATTTCTTTGAATCACATATGATAAATGAACAATGCCTAGTTCTTTTCCCTTATAGTTCAGAACCAGTTAGTTAGAAGGTTACAGAATGGATTTAGTATGTGATATGCCAGAGGTCAGAATGTTTAGGTAATTAGGTGAGTACAATGAAGACAGAAAAGTCCAACTGTATGATGATGTCACTCTTATCCCAAATAATTAAACAGATATTATTTCTCTCTAGATAAAACACATATCATCTTTGTTTTAGACATTTTCCTCATGGAAAACTTTCTCTAACTTTGAAGACTATTTACTTTTGACACAATGAAATAGAAATCTGGGATGCACTGTTGCTATTATATCTATTTTACTTCTGTCTCTTATACACATNTAGGTAATTAGGTGAGTACAATGAAGACAGAAAAGTCCAACTGTATGATGATGTCACTCTTATCCCAAATAATTAAACAGATATTATTTCTCTCTAGATAAAACACATATCATCTTTGTTTTAGACATTTTCCTCATGGAAAACTTTCTCTAACTTTGAAGACTATTTACTTTTGACACAATGAAATAGAAATCTGGGATGCACTGTTGCTATTATATCTATTTTACTTAAGGCACAATAAATTATGGTGGAAAGAAAACAAAAATAGTTCAATTGTCTCTTTTACATATATAGGTAAAAACTTATATAGCTTGAATATGTTAAGCNAATGAAATAGAAATCTGGGATGCACTGTTGCTATTATATCTATTTTACTTAAGGCACAATAAATTATGGTGGAAAGAAAACAAAAATAGTTCAATTGTCTCTTTTACATATATAGGTAAAAACTTATATAGCTTGAATATGTTAAGCCTGATTTCCGAGTTTTCTACAGTAGGGCTCAGGATCACGAGCCTTTTGGATGATGTAGTTTTGTTTTCCCTTTTCATTTTCAGCTAAAAGCCCTGCAGAGAATAGGAGGTTGTTGGTGAGATATCAATGGCAGTATAGGGATTGCCTTCTGAAGTCATTATGAATTAAGAGCTAATGGGTAGCTTTCTTTGATAGCTCGTTTATAATTGAGTGCAGATAGATGAAAATCAAACACAAAGGGAACTCAATTTTATCATTAATTTTGACTTTGTTTAACGGATGATTTCTGATCACCACAGCAGCCTTCCTAATTTGTCTGTGTATGATGAAGAAACTAATCATACACAGCTCAGAGAACAAATAACATACGTTTTCCCAAAAAGGTCACCTTCAGAGATAAGCACAAGGAAAAAAGAAAACCACAAACCTGCTGATTTCTTCCTTTTCTCCTGTGTTTTCCTCTTTCTTTCTTTTAAAAATACAGTACATAAAATAATTATAATTTAAATATGCAGTGATTGACTATCCAGAATTTATAGCCTAAACTAGCCTGTTAATATAGTCTGGCTTGCTCCTAATAAGGCTTCCCTGGTGGTTCAGATGGTAAAGAATCTGCCTGCAAGGTGGGAGACTTGGGTTCCATCCCTGGGTCAAGAAGACCCCCTGGAGAAGGGCTTGGCAACCCACTCCAGTATTCTTGCCTGGAGAATCCCATGGACAGAGGAGCCTNAGGCTTCCCTGGTGGTTCAGATGGTAAAGAATCTGCCTGCAAGGTGGGAGACTTGGGTTCCATCCCTGGGTCAAGAAGACCCCCTGGAGAAGGGCTTGGCAACCCACTCCAGTATTCTTGCCTGGAGAATCCCATGGACAGAGGAGCCTGGTGGGCTACAATCTATAGGGTTGCAAAGAGTTTGACATGACTGAGAGGGTAACACTTTCACTTTGTTCCTAATAAAAGGCTTCCTTTCTTTTTTTTGCTTATCAGATGGCTCTCATTATATGTCAGTTACTAGTTTAATACTATGTATATTAATTTATTTAGCCCTCATAACAGCCCATCATCCCCATTTTCTTAGATGAGGAACTGAAGCGCAGTGAGATGCCAATCTGCTCAAAGTCACATAACTACCTAAGAGCAGGCAGAGTTGTGATTCAAACCCAGGAAGCCTGGCTCTAGAGGCTGTGTTCTTAACATTGTGTTATGTTGCTATAATATATTAGCTTAATTACAGTTCTTGTGACTTCTTGATACCTATGTTTAAAAATATCACCAAGCATAGCCTTTGGCTAAAATAATAAACCTTTGCAAATCCTAATGTGTTTTCAGAATACATATTTTCTTATGAGCAAGTGGCTATGACAGTAATACATTTAGGAGCACACAGAAAACAATTCAACATTGTTTGTTAGGAATATTCAATAGAACATATGCTATACATTTTATATATATATAAAATTATACACTAATGCATTTATACACACATGCATACACATACTTTATATATATATATATTTTAGTTTAAGTATTTTATGAAATCATAACTACTAGTAGATGACATCATGACATCAATGGTAGGGAGGGAGAATCCTCACGGGAAGCTGTGCACAGATTGACCGTTTAATCTCATGGTATTGTTAGTCATTGTATTTATGTATGTTTGTATGTGTGTATATATGTTGTTAGATTTATAGATATGTAAGCCAGAATGTTGCAAGGCAAGGTGGATTTTCTTTTTACATCCAGACTAGACCCTGTGCCTACTGTGGGAATACATCCATGTTTTACCTCTCTGGCCAGACCTGTCAGTTTGTGAGCTGATGAAGGAGGGGGCAGGGTTTATAAAGTGAGGTTCTACTGGCTAATTGAGACCATACATTGTACCTGGAAGGACATCAGTGTTATTATAGAGTTAGAGAAGTAACTGGGACCCTACTCCAGTACTCTTGCCTGGAAAATCCCATGGACGGAAGAGCCTGGTAGGCTGCAGTCCATGGGGTCACGAAGAGTCAGACACGACTGAGCGACTTCACTTTCAGGCTTCACTTTCATGCACTGGAGAAGGAAATGGCAACCCACTCCAGTGTTCTTGTCTGGAGAATCCCAGGGACGGGGGAGCCTGGTGGGCTGCCGTCTATGGGGTTGCACAGAGTCGGACACGACTGAAGCGATTTAGCAGCAGCAGCAGTAGCAGCAGAGAAGTAACAGACTAAAGTATCCACAAGAAATGCTGAGGATAGAGGATGAAATAAATCCCATTGTTTATAAAGCTGGTTGCTAGACTGAGAATGGATGGAGAAGTCAGGAACGAATGTGGTTAAGAAAACAAAATGAGTATAAAGTGAGCCCGGTGAGGTTGCTGCTGGGTCTCCACCATGCTATTCCTTATATGTGGATTATAACGTGTTTTGCTGGCCTAGGACCACGCTAGATTGACTTTACATGTTTGTTACATTAAGGTTGCTTCTTTCTCTGTCATCTTATTAGGTAAATGATTGTATGGTTTACTTTGTCAAGGGCCAAAATAACAGTGTCTTAATAAATATGATTGCTTCTCCCTGAAGTAAAAGTCTAGGTCAGTAGGTGCTCTGGGGATAGGCTAGTTCTTCTCCATGTGTATTCCAGACCAGGTTCCTTACATCTCATTGGTCTTCTGTCTCCCAAGTGTGTTATCTGTACAGTTAACAACACTTCAGAGATAAGTAAAAGGAAAAAAAAAAAAACAAACTTGTTGATTTCTTCCTTTTCTCCTGTGTTTTTCCTTTTGTCTCCTTTTTCTCCTTCCATCTCTCTGTGTTTTCTGCAGAAAGAGGAAAACAAGATCAAGGCTTTCTCTTTTAAGGATGTGAACACATCTTTTCTGTACACATCCTTTTGGCAAGATCTTTGTTACATTGGCTCTCCTGACTGCAAAGAATGTTGGAAAATGTGGTTTAGGGCCATTTGTTAAGCTAAAATTCCGCAGGTTCTATCTTATTTAAATGAAAAATAGAGGGTTGATTTTGAAATACAGTTAACATTTCCTGCTATAACCAGTTTAAAGAAACCCTTTAAGGAAATAGAAGAACTAACCTTGTGCTAGAAACTTTCATTTTTTAATATTTCATAGATCAACTGTAAGTAATGTATCCTTATTTTATTTGTTATGCTATAGAAACACATTGTTTTAAAACTTTTATGAGTTTATTTATTATAGTTTAGAAAAAAGTGTGGTGTTCTTAATAAAAATGAAAATACAGAGGGTATAGCTGATAATGTTAATAATATACACTCAGGATATAGCTAGCAGCATTAATCTTGTGCAGTCCTAACAGTATGCTTCAGATCATTGCAAACACCAACATTAAACAAATAAAATGAAAGTAAAATCCTAAAGCAATCTGGAATTTATTAGATATTATGTGAGGCTTAAAATTTTGCAACTTTTTGAAGGATGTCCAAATTATCATGAAATGCCAGTCCTACTTTTATGCTATTTTTAGTTTGAAAACAGTTTCTGCATAAAATAAGACTAGGATTGTAATGAACACACTGCAGGTAAATATAGCAGTGTGGGATTTAAAAGCATACTGAGAAGAATCTACAATTGACAGCAACTAGGCTCTAACCTGGTTTTTTTGAATAGCATAGTTGAGAATGTAAACCGACTGCCTCTATAACAGAGAATTCATAGGATAGTTGAAATGCCTACATTTAAGTTAGGGTTCAAGAAGAATCATTTCCCTTTCCTTCTTAACAAAGCTAAATAGGTATTGACTCTAATCATTTATTTTTTGTATTGGTATTGAGCATTTTTGAATATTCCTACTTAAATCTTCATACTTAAAAAAAAGTTCTGCAGGAACATCAGATAAGAAGGAAAGGGTGTGAGCCAGCATTTATGGGTAAAGTTGTAATAATAAAGTGATTTTCAAGATACTTTACACAGTATTGGAAGAAGACTGCTTTTTAAAACCAGCAAGTTGGTCAAACATTTTTAAGCACAACCATTAATAAATGGAATCTTATTAAAATAAGTTCTCAAAAACATCTTTTCTAAAAGATATTTTAGGGTCAAATCATTAGGGAGGACAGAAGCACCTTTAAAAGTTTCAGTTATATCCTTGAGAGTATTTAAAAAAAAACTATTTTTGGGGATTTGTGTATCCTGATGGAGACCTGTCAACGTGCTGGCCTTGGCCTCTCAGTTCCTTCACCTCCTCCACTCTCCTCCGATCTTGCCCTTCTCCCAACTCAGTTTCACTAAGTTGCATGACCCGAATGGCTCAGCAGGTAAAGAATCTGCCTGTCAATGCAGGAAACACAGGTTCCATCTTTAGATTAGAAGATCCCGTGGAAGAAGGAAATGGCAACCTCCTTTGGTATTCTTGCCTAGAAAATCCCATGGGTAGAGGAGAATGGCTGGTTACAGTCCATGAGGTTGCAAAGAATCTGACGGAGCATGCAGCTATCCACTGAGGTGATCATGCTGTAAATTTTTCCTTTATCCTTAAAGTGAAAGTCACTCAGTCGTGTCCAACTCTGTGTGACCCTATGGACAGCAGCCCACCAAGCTCCACTGTCCATGGGATTTTCTAGGCAAGAATACTGGAGTGGGTTGCTATTTCCTTCTCCAGAGAAGTCCTAAACCCTCCATAAAACCCTGTGTAGTCGTATCTTGAAGCACCGGTTCTTGAACTTCCTTCAGTCGCGAAGTTGTGTCCCACTCTTTGCGACTCCTTGGACAGCAGCCTGCCAGGCACCTCTGTCCTCCACTATCTCCTGGAGTTTTTTAACTCATACACATGAAATCCGTGATGTTATCAAACCATCTCATCCTCTCAAGCTTGCAGGTCATTTCAGAAACACCTGCCAGCCTTGTTAAAAGACACACCCTGGGGTGTCTGATCCAATAGGTGTGGGATGAGCTTGAAATTTTGAAGTTTTAGAAGTTCTTAGATGATGCCAAAGTTTCTGGTTCAGGGACTGTGCTTTAGAACAGTTCAAAGGAATCTGTAGTTGCTNCCAGGCACCTCTGTCCTCCACTATCTCCTGGAGTTTTTTAACTCATACACATGAAATCCATGATGTTATCAAACCATCTCATCCTCTCGAGCTTGCAGGTCATTTCAGAAACACCTGCCAGCCTTGTTAAAAGACACACCCTGGGGTGTCTGATCCAATAGGTGTGGGATGAGCTTGAAATTTTGAAGTTTTAGAAGTTCTTAGATGATGCCAAAGTTTCTGGTTCAGGGACTGTGCTTTAGAACAGTTCAAAGGAATCTGTAGTTGCTTGGCACATACCATTAGTTGATAATGCTTTAAAAAGCAGAATTGTGTCCTCAAGTCTTATTTCTTTTTCTTTTCTTTCATTGTTTTGCTTTTTTTTTTGTTGTTGTTATTTTAATTTGTAGATCTTGATGGGATCCTTTGGAAGAACATGCTGGTTTTATTTTCAATAGTTGTATACAGCTGTTTTAATTTTAACAAGTAAAAATATGGGCCAGGTGCAATAAAGGGATACTTGCTTAAGATTTTATATTTTATTTTGTTGAGCAAGGAAATAAATTCAGGCAAGAAAACTGTCTATTAAATGCCTTTTTTTTTTTCTCACTACCCAACATGTGCTATTTTACTTCCTAACATCAAATAAACCTAATCAGTAAAACTTATACCATCATGAATTGCAGAGTTCCCTAAAGTCATGGAGACCTTTTTTAGCACTTCTATCTCAATATAAGATTAGGATATATGAATTTTGGTTGTCACTTTATATAAAATCAGTTCTAAGAATCTTGCTACAACAATTTTTTTTAGATGCAAGGCATTGGAGATGAAGTTGGAATAACCATGTCAGTGTTGACTAATTTTAGAGTTCATCTACTAACTTGTTATCTGGATATCATGAAAAATTATTTTGTATAGTGAGTTGGGAAAAAAAGACTTTGAAATGTATAAGTGTGTATGTAACTGGACATGGAACAACAGACTGGTTCCAAATAG
>SJYS01022539.1:180609-195282 GCA_006410695.1 Philantomba maxwellii | reverse complement strand
CTAACAGTATTGAGAAATCACGGCCAAGAGCATTGGTAGCGGTAGAAAGCCCATCAAAGTCAGAAATGAGCACTGTGAGCAAAGCTCTGCAAGGGCACTCAGGTGCAGCAGCAAACAGTTCCACTCTCTGTAACTGTCCCTCTGGGCATCGTTAGACTGCAGAGGAGTATAATAATTGATCATAATGAATGCGAGTCATTAAAAAAAAAAAACAACTTTAAGTCATATTCAAAAGTGTCTTTTTAGGCACCAGGAAAAAGTAAAACATTATTTCAAAGTATTTTTGTTAAAATGTTAAATTTTTAAATGTTGGAGATTAAATTAAAGTTTTCTGTGAACTCTTTAAGGAGAGTTTCTGTGAAGATTTTTTTTTTTAATGTGGACTACTTTGCATCTCCCAATGCAGAATAAGCAGAGTCCCTCTACTTATTATTTTTAAGAGTTTGAGGTGCCGAAGGCATTTTATTCAACAGTTATTGGATTGACTACCCTGACTCTTTTGCATTCTAAATCTGGGACCATCACATCTGTTTCTTAGAATATTTTATGGTGCTTTGTTGTGACAGGAAGACAGCATTTTAGTCTCAGGATGTTAATTCTAAATCAGCTTTCCCCAGTAATGGATTCAGGTGACACTTTCTCAGGTTAATGGCTAAGCTGTTTGCTGTGACACTACCTAGATCAGCTCAGGCAGGAGAGGGCCTCCTTAGTTCTCTGCATCTCCTATCTCTTCTTTCTATTCTCCGTGACCACTGATGTAGTGACAACGACTATGGGTAAGGCTATCAGACCTTAGTGTTTGTTGTCTGGAGCCCAGTCTGGACTAGCATCTCCCCTGACGTTTTCCTTCTGACAAAATGTTATTAATAAGTGTTGCCTTAATCTGGCATGGGCTTTGCTTGACATGAAGCTTTTTCTCCTGGTTTCTGCCATGGGCTCATTGACTAGCTTGTGTGGCTTTATCTGAAAGATTATCAGAAATAGCCCATCTCTCTTTTTCCAGCCCTCTCCAAAACTGAAGTATCTAAGATTTCCTGGAAAAGAAGATAATTTGGGGAGCTTAGCAATAAAACAAAGGAATGAGCACGTTCAGGTCCTAGAGGTGGCGAGAGAGGCCTCAGTGCTGCTCTCCTTGCTGACCGCTTGGTCCTGGAGACTGCTGTGCTGCCAGGCTGCTGGCCAGTGGGGTCAGTAGGGAAAAAATGGGGAATTATATGTGAAGGATGCACAAAATAAGTGTGCAACATAGAAACCCAATAGTCCTTCTGAGAAGCATATAGAATAGCATTGTCTAAAAGAAATATAATGCCAGCCACATACATAATTTCAAATATTCTAGTACCCACATCAATCTCTAAAATGATGATTAAGGAGTCTACCTCATGGAACTGCTGAGAGATTTGAAGTATTAAAAATATATAAAGTTGTTAGAACAGTTCCTGGCACATAATATGAATTAATTATTATTATCTTATGGCTTGTTTCATGGGGTGTTCCACATCAGCTTCTATGTTGATCTCAAATTTATGTATCATATAAACCTGAACATATATCCATCTAACCATTGCAGTTTCTCTTTATATTCCTTGCAAATTATTTCTCAAAACCAGTTTCTCTTTCCTCCCTGCTGTCCTGTGTTAAATGCTCTTATTTGATTATCTACCTCCTCTCTCTGCTCTCTTTCATGTTAATATGTAGTTTACTATACTAGTTTTTGGATTGGGTTATTTAGTTTACTTTTTAGCTCAGCTGGTAAAGAATCCGCCTGCAATGCAGAAGACCCTGGTTCAATTCATGAGTCGGGAAGATCTGCTGGAGAAGGGACAGGCTACCCACTTCAGTATTCTTGGGTTTCTCTGGTGGCTCAGCTGGTAAAGAATCTGCCTGCAATGTGGGAGACCTGGGTTCGATTCCTGGGTTGGGAAGATCCCCTGAAGAAGGGAATGGCTACCCACTCCAGTGTTCTAGCCTGAAAATTCCATGGACTGTATAGTCCATGGGGTCACAAAGAGTTGGACACGAATGAGCAGCTTTCACTTTCACTTTCTCTTTTCACTTTCACACCACGCAAGAATATGAGCTTCAGCAAAGCAAAGATACCCTTGTCTTGGTTCTCCTTTATTCCTCAAGACTAGAAGAGTGCTTGACTTACTTAGACACAAATTTGTTGAATGAATAAGGAAGTGAATTAATACATTTATGTTTTACTAAGGGTCTCGAATTAGAGTATAGGTCTTGTGTACCTTGTAACCCCATTGCTTGCTTAGCACAGTAGTTCAGAGCCTGACAGAGAGTAGACTATCAAATAATTGTTCAACTGACTAAAAATGAAACCAATTATCTCTACGAAGTAATGCTTTTTGAATATTTTATGTCCTTTTGTTCCCAGATACAGGAAATGTTATTTCACTTTGTTCATGAAGTAACATTGGTGTTCAGGTTTGTCACAACAGATTGATCCATGAGACTACTTTGGGAAATGATCCACCAGGGAGGAAGGTTCAGGAGAACAATGTGTATCACATGAAGAATGTGGTGCTCCAGTAAATTTGGAAAACCAAGAATTAAATCAAGCTCAACACATTTCTTTTTAGTTGAAATTCTTGGAATCTTTAATTAGCTAATGTGCATTTTGAATCTTCAAGTAAGTGCTACACAATAATACTTCATTTCTCAAATTTCTTTGACCTTGAAGCACTTCAGTGCACTTACAAGAGACTTAAAAAAAAAAACAAAACCTTAGCATGTCTTATGAGATTTTTGAAGGACCTGGCTCTAGTCTTATCCTCACTTACTCTTCCTCTCGTTCATTAATCTCTCACCACTCTGATGCTTTTCTCGCTTTGGGGCCTCTGTGCACACTTTTTCCTCCGTCTGGAGTATTCCCTTTGTTTGGCCAGCTCCTATTTGTTTTTCAGTTCACAGTGTAAATGCCCCTTCTTAACTTCAGCAGTCTAAAATCAGTCCCCTTGAATGTCCCCTTGCTCAAGGCTTCCTCTCTTCATTCTTCACTTATTTATCATAATCTGTAGGTAAGATTTCCACATAAATATGCATTTTATATCTTAAAACAGTGATGACTTACCTATTTTTCCTTTGATTTCATCTTTAGGAGANTAGGGTAGGTCCTTCCATAGCAGCTTCTCTAATTTCCCTCAACAGTTTTCACTCAAATCAAGGTTAACAACCTGCTATGTGACTATTTCGGAGAAGGCAATGGCAACCGACTCCAGTACTCTTGCCTGGAAAATCCCATGGACGGAGGAGCCTGGTAGGCTGCAGTCCATGGGGTCGCAAAGAGTCGGACACGACTGAGCGACTTCACTTTCACTTTTCACTTTCATGCATTGGAGAAGGAAATGGCAACCCACTCCAGTGTTCTTGCCTGGAGAATCCCAGGGACAGTGGAGCCTGGTGGGCCGCCGTCTATGGGGTCACACAGAGTTGGACATGACTGAAGTGACTTAGCAGTAGCATACTCAAATTATACTCTAATTTGAGACCCTTAGAAAAGCATAAATGTATTAATTCATTTGCTTATCCATTCAACAAATTTGTGTCTAAGTAAGTCAAGCACTTTCTAGTCTTGAGGGATAAAGGAGATAAAAGTATAGTGACAACAACTCATGGTAGTTAGGGGATAGAACTAGGATAGCTTTTTCTTTGGCATCCAAGGCATGGCTCCTTCAGAGAAGGCAATGGCACCCCAATCCAGTACTCTTGCCTGGAAAATCCCATGGATGGAGGAGCCTGGTAGGCTGCAGTCCATGGGATCGCTAGGAGTCCGACACTACTGAGCAACTTCACTTTCACTTTTCACTTTCATACATTGGAGAGGGAAATCGCAACCCACTCCATGCTTCTTATCTGGAGAATCCCAGGGACGGGGAGCCTGGTGGGCTGCCGTCTCTGGGTCGCACAGAGTCAGACACGACTGAAGTGACTTAGCAGCAGCAGCATGACTCCTTCCAAGCTATGGGTTTCTCTTTGTCGAGTAGGGCATATTATCATTTTAATTGTTTATTTGAATATTTCATTTTCATCTCTTATCACTCTCAAAACCCCCATCAACATATATTAATAGTACATTTATATAGTGTATATTTCAGAGAAATGAAACTTTTTTTTTTTTACTATTATTTTCTCAAACAGTAAGCAATAATACAACCTCCTTCAGGATTCACACAGACTTAAACAAAATATTAGTATCATTCTTCCATCATCAGCATATCAAAGATTTGACTGGCTGCCTTTATTTCTTTTCTGACTCCTTCTCTTTGTCCTCTCTCTTTCTATCCATCTCTTTATCTGTCTGTCTCCCTCATAGGTCTCAGCTGTACATTTGGCAGTTTACACTCTGTTATATTTAAAAGAGCATAGCCATGGATTCAATTTTTTTTTTTAATTCTTGCTAATCACTTTCTGCAAAGAGCTAAGAGAAAATTATCTCCATGTTCTTTTTAAATGTCTTATTATATAGACTCCACTTGCCACAGGCAGACCAGGTATAAAATATTAACACATAGGCAATACAAAAGTTAAGAACCTCACTCAGAACCAAATATTCTGTTGTCTAAGTTAGATAGTCATCTGTGAATAGGTGAAGACCTAAGAATGTTTCTCATTGAGGCAGGAGCTAAACATTTGTTTGTTTGTTTGTTTGCAATCTTTCTTTTTCCCCTCCCCTTCCCTNTATGTTCTTTTAAAAAGTCTTATTATATAGACTCCACTTGCCACAGGCAGACCAGGTATAAAATATTAACACATAGGCAATACAAAAGTTAAGAACCTCACTCAGAACCAAATACTCTGTTGTTTAAGTTAGATAGTCATCTGTGAATAGGTGAAGACCTAAGAATGTTTCTCACTGAGGCAGGAGCTAAACATTTGTTTGTTTGTTTGTTTGCAATCTTTCTTTTTCCCCTCCCCTTCCCTTCTCTTTTCTTAACTTTTTTTTTTTTTTTTTCAATACCAGGGGGATTAAAGTTCTGAAGCTGGGGAAGATCTGGGTCTGTGTCTGCTAGGAGCAGAGCTTTGGTTTTCTCTTCTTTTTTGCTTCCCAATGATTGGCTTATTTCCCTGCTGTGCTGATTATTTCTGTATTTAGAAAAAAACTGGTTGTAGCTAGAAGTTTGCCTTAAGAAATGTAAACCTTTGCAGTCATTTGAGCATAAAGCTAGGAAATTCAGAGAAACTGGGAATAAGCCACAGGGAGGCTTGGTCCTTTTATCCACTCTTCTTGAAGGATTTATTAATATCCTGCAGAAAGTAGAAATCTGATTCTTGTGTTGTATGTGTTTATAAATTATATTGGTCTGTAGATGTTAACTAGTTTATATCAGTATGCACTAGATTTTTGTCTTGGGTTCTCTTATTATGTACATGTTTGTATACATGTACAAACGTGTGTACAGACATCTAAAATCCAAAATTTTAAACAAGTTAGTCATAGACTATTGAATGTCTTGATTTCTTGCTCTTAACTACAGTTCATAATCACAGCACAACTAAAATTGACTAATATAGTATATAAAATAAACACTAAATGTCCACGCTTTTTAAAAATGAAGGTTAGGAGTAGGGGGCTGTGTACACACATGCTGATAAAGTAATCTGCTTAGAATCATGTATTAAAAATATGTCTGGCACACATAGGTGCTGAATTAGCTAAATTAATTAACTTGACAATATTTTTTGAGTACTTATTATGTACACAATATTCCTCAACCCTGGAAAGGAAGCAGTAAAAAAAAAAAAAAAGGCAGAAAAGACCCCAATTCTCTGAGCCCTCTCTATAGGGAAGGAAAACAATACAAAATAAAATTCCCAAATAGCAGCAAGTACCATGAGGAAGAATAAAGTCAGCTAGAAGTATTCAATGTTATGTTGACTGTAGTTGTTTTTTTAATGTGGTCAAGATAACCATTTCTGAAGAGGTAGTATTTAAACAGAGACTTGAATGAAGTAAAGTACAATAAGAAACCTGGGGAATGAGTGAACAGAGAGGAGAATGCGTTGTGAAGTCCACGTGGGGGAATGGGCTTGGTGTGTTCAAAGGTAGGCAAGAGAGACGTAGAATGGTAAGCGAGGGATATTTTTAGGAAAACCCTGAGATTTTGGTGGTTGTTAGATCATGTAAAGCCTTGTAGGTTCCTTGAAGGAGTTTGGATTTGCTTTGGTTTTATTCAGTTTATTCTCTGCTGATGGTAAAAACTCCACCTGCTATATGGGAGCCCTGGGTTTGATCCCTATGTTGGGAAGATTTCCTGGAGAAGGGAATGGCTACCCACTCCAGTATTCTTACCTGGAGAATTCCATGGACAGAGGAGCCTGGCAGGCCCCAGTCCATGGGGTCGCAAAGAGGTGGGCATGACTGAGCGACTTTCACTATTCACTATTTGACATATAAATGAAGATGTTGAGTAGCCAGTCAAATATCTGAACCTGGAATTCAGTGGAGGCGTTAGGGCTAGCAAATTAAAATCAGAAGTCATCTGTTTATAGAAGATATTTCAAGCTATGAGATTGAATCAGTTTACCTGAAAAGTGATGATGAGGAGAGATATGGTCTGGCTGCTGAGCCCTGAGTTACTCTCACGTGATGAAGTCAGGAAGAAGGATCTGTAGGTGAAAAAGGAGGACAGGCTGGGAGGGCTCAACCATGCCAGCTGCAGCTGCTGGGCTTAAATGAGGATTGAGAATGAAACATTGATTAGGACCGGTGGTCATTTGTTTGGACTAAAAAAGGGTTTTATGGGAACGGTTGGGCTGAAATTCTATTTTTGATGGGTTAAAAATGAATGTGAAGTGAGAAAGAAAAGGCAGCAAGTGCAGATAATTTTTATGAGGGGATACTCTAAAGGGGAATAGAAAAGTATGTTGGTAGCTGAAATAGAGAACTATAAGTCAAAAAAGTTTCTTTTAAGGTAGGAGATATTTCAGCTGATATGGTTGTACCAGTAGAGAATGGAAAATTGCTGAGTCAGTATGGATAACTGTAGGTACAAATCTTTGATATGAGAAGAGAAGGGATTTGGAGTATGAATAGAGGATTGGTCTTGGAAAAGTATAGGGATAGTTAATCTGATATAATAAGGAGATAGAGTATATGAGTTTTAAGCAGAGAGAGTGGTAGATTTGATTGGGTGTTGATGATGTTCTATAATTGCTTCTGTTTTTTCATTTATTGTTAAAGTCAAGGCAGTCAGCTAAGGACTTCTGTGATGGTTCAGATGGTTAAAGAGTCTGCCTGCAATTCAGGAGACCCGGGTTCGATCCCTGGGTCAGGAAGATCCCTTGAAGAAGGAAATGGCTACCCATCCAGTACTCTTGCCTGAAAAATGCCATGGACAGAGGAGCCTGGTGGGCTACAGTCCATGGGTCACAAAGAGTCAGACATGACTGAGTAACACTTAACAGTTAACAGTCAGCTGAAGATGAAAAGTTGAGAGACAGGTGTTGGAAATTTCAGCTGAAAGGAGATATAGAAATGTTATCTGAGAGAGTGAGAGAGTTGTTTCATCATTATGGAAATAATATGGGATTTTTGAGTGATTTTGAGGACCTACCTGCCAGTGAACCAAGAAGAAAATTGGCTTTGAATAAGGCTGGAATTCTGCTAGGACTACCAGTCTTCCTTTGAATTCCACTGGAAGCTGTTTTAAAGGCTGGAGAGGGACAATTGATAAATGCTTGAAAGATAATTTTTTTTCCCTCCATTTTCCTTGAATTTTCATATAGTTAACATTTCCAAAAAGTTGAGAACAAAAAAAGAATAAGTTTAAAGAATTACAGTTTTCCAGAGCAAATCTGTTAAATAATAAGTCACAGCAGGAGGTATAATTAATTACAAGCCAAGTAAGCTTGAGAGATAATTGATTCAAATATACTCAACTCATCACCAAATATATTCTTCATAGTATTGCTGGAGTAATAAACTTTCTCAAATGCAGTTGTTGTGTGTGACTGACAAGTGTAAATCATTCTGTGATAAACTACAGCCTATGACAGTTGTTTTCTAAACAGATGAATGCTAATGTAATACTCTGGTGAAAATGGAGATCTAGCATCTATTGTAGAGTTTCTGACGCTTGAAACTGCCTCCCCCTTATAGATTATGTCATAGATTGATACTTTCTTGATCCTATGAGATAGACATATCAGAACCAAAAACATAATACAGGATTTCTCAAGTCAGTTATGCCATCTCAAATATGGTCCCAAATATTTCTTTGATATTGTCTTTACCATTTATAATTCACTGACTGAAGGTGGGTTTCCTTGATTGTCTGAATGATCTTCAGCACAAAAAACTGCCATTGTGCACTAGGCGATTAGAATGGCAATTAGCAGTAGACAGCACAAAGGTACTGTTCAGTTTGCAGCTATCTAAGAAAAAGTCTGGTGGTTGTAAAAGTGTGTGCATGTGCACTTGCTTTGGGGATGATGGGTGAAGTAGTCAGAGGAGAAGCCTAACTCCTTGTATGCTATTGTCCCCAAGACAGAAACTATGGGTGCATGGATACATTCAATTACAATTTTTTTGATATTCAAAAGGATCTAATGCTAAATTTTCAGAAACATGCATATTTAAATAGATGGCATTATTTTTAAAAGTGTAATTGAAACAGAGGTGTGACTATACCCTTTAGCCAGTCCTGGGAGGAAGCACACAGACTCTGAGATCAGTAGGCAATAGTCACAGTAGGTTATTTATTTCGGTGTCTTGAGGCACCAAGCTAGTGTTTTCCCAGCTGCTGCTAGCAGCCCCATGATTCCTGTCCACTTGGCACTGAGGCATCTTCACTGAAGCCCTATGGGTGTAAGAATCGCATTTTTAAAGTAATAGGTCTTAAGGATAAATTTCAAGTCCTTGGCAAATTCAGAAATTAAGTGTCTGATCACTTTGTGCATGCATGCTCAGTAGCTAAGTCGTGTCTGACTGTTTCCAACCCTGTGGACTGTAGCCTGCCAGGCTCCTCTGTCCATGGGATTTAAGAATACTGGAGTGTGTTGCCATTTCCTTCTCCAGGGGATCTTCCCTAGCCAGGGATCTAACTGGTGTCCTCTGTATTAACAGTCAGATTCTTTACCACTGAGTCACCAGGAAGCCCTTATCTGATCACTTTCTACCTCTTTAAATTCGACAGTGCAGTTTCTCTCAGGTACCAAGACTCTGTGTCTTTATCCATGCCATCCCTTCTCCTTTGGAATGCCTTCCCTGCTCTACTTTGCTTTATACTCTATCTTATATTTCATAACCAAATATCTATTTCCTCTTGTTGGAAATCTTTATAAAAGCTCTATAGTCTCTATCCTTACCCCTGTCCCTTTAAATGTCCTCTTGCCTGATTCATTCCAATAGACTTAATCTGGACTTTACCTTCTTACTTAAATACTGCATTTACATAGATCTAATAATATATGTGTGTGTGTTTGTGTGTGTGTGTATAACATTGAAAAAATCCCCATATTATTCTTTCCTACTAGACAACATGTCACATCAGTGACCTGCCTTTTGACTGTACTCCAACAGCATATGTTTGCCCTCCAATTAATGCTTATCATCTATTAGAATTGTACCTAAAATAAAAGTATATATGTATATCCTGAGAGACTATTCTGTACATTTCATGAGATATTTTCATGCAGGATGTTCTGCTTTTGGCTTTTGATATTAAAAATTATTTCTGTTTCAGAAATAGTTTTATTTTCTCACACTACCATATAGTAAAGCCTTTTTTAATTCATATGCTTTATATAATTCAGGGGCTTCCCTGGTGGCTCAGATTGTAAAGAATCTGCCTGCAATGCAGGAGATGCAGGTTCATTTCCAGGAACAGGAAGATCCCCTGGAGATGGGAATGACAATCCACTCCAGTATTCTTACCTGGAGAATCCCATGGACAGAGGAGGGTGGTGGGCAACAGCCCCCAGGGTGGCAAAGAGTCAGACACAACTGAGTGACTAAAACTTTCATTTCATTCAGCTTTAATTTTATTTGTGCCCTAAGTAATTTGTTAAAGCAATATTTTTAATAAAAAATCATGATCTATTTTCTTATATACTCTCTGACTTATAAAGTCAAGTTCTTCATAAGTATGGAGATACTTCATTTCATAAATTTGTAAATATTTTAATGGTGATGACATTTTAATACTATACCATTTTACTTAGGATGAAAAGATTTTACTCTAAGTGACCTACTGAAAACAATGAAATCTTTGTTTTAAATATGAAATGATATTTTGTTTCCTCACATTAAAATGCAGTTAAAAATGTCAAAATAAACATGCAAAGCCAAAAATTAAATCTCTTGATCTTATTTTTGTGAAGTAATGACATTTTCTATTTTAATTAACTCCCTAAAGAATTTTTAAATGTGAAAGTCTCTAACCAAGAAGATAATTTTCAAACAATTACATAAATAATTATTTACTTTGTAATTTTTCTCCATTCCACAGAAAGTCACAATTTTATCATATACTTATCTTACCCACCCCAATGAAATGTTTGTTGCATTAAATAACCTATAAGTTTCAATCTGCCATCCTATCCTCTGTCATATATCTATCATGGCATATAATTAATTGCTATGATTATTTTGATTTATAAATAATTTTATATAAATATAAGCTGTCTCTTATACACATCTTCTTTAAATTCGACAGTGCAGTTTCTCTCAGGTACCAAGACTCTGTGTCTTTATCCATGCCATCCCTTCTCCTTTGGAATGCCTTCCCTGCTCTACTTTGCTTTATACTCTATCTTATATTTCATAACCAAATATCTATTTCCTCTTGTTGGAAATCTTTATAAAAGCTCTATAGTCTCTATCCTTACCCCTGTCCCTTTAAATGTCCTCTTGCCTGATTCATTCCAATAGACTTAATCTGGACTTTACCTTCTTACTTAAATACTGCATTTACATAGATCTAATAATATATGTGTGTGTGTTTGTGTGTGTGTGTATAACATTGAAAAAATCCCCATATTATTCTTTCCTACTAGACAACATGTCACATCAGTGACCTGCCTTTTGACTGTACTCCAACAGCATATGTTTGCCCTCCAATTNTTTTTTTTAATGCTGATTTCAACATGGACAGACATAGGAGATGACCATAAAACCATCATCTTTTTTGTCAATTTATATGGAAACATTATAGATATATTCTCATTATTTTTATATAAATTGAAGGGTCATGTTTTTAAAAGTATCTCATATACAAGTTCAGAGATTTCTAAGAGAACATTAGTTAAGGTGTTTCTTTTGCAATATGAATGTAAAAGGCTATCAGAAGAGCCACCCGTGATGTAATTTTGTATCTTGAATGTATCAGTGCCACACCTTGGCTAATATATTGTACCATAGCTTTTCAGATGTTACCATTTAGGGAAACTGGTGAAGTCTACACAGGATCTCTCTCTGTTATTTTATGTAGCTGCGTGGTAATCTCCAATTATCTCAAAATCAAAAGTTTAATTAAATCTTTTTAGAAACCTCTTTACATAAGAAACACATTAGCTCAAGGAAAATACATGAAAATGTTAATAACTCTCTCCTGTAACTCTCCTGGGTATTTGAAAGTAGTCTTCATTTTTAAAAGTGGATTGACATAGGTAATAATTTTTCAAATAATTTTTTAAAGTAATTTTTGTTTAAATAGTCAGATCAGGACATCTGCTGCTTTTGCAGTCTTAAAACATCAGTGCCCACTAAAATCACCATGACTTGAACTAATCCTCAACTTTAGCGTTTACAATCCCCCTCCATAGCTTAGACTGAGTATAGGGATCACACTCACACTAACCTCATATTTAAAAAACAATCTAATAATATTAGATGGAGTATATGCCTTAAAAGTTAGTCAGGACCCTTGTGTTCAGTAGGAAAGTCACCTTTGTTTCATTCTAAAGTTTTTTTGAATTCAAGTAATTAATTTTAAGGATTTTTAAAGTGAGTGTGAAATTAACACTATAAACATTGCTTGGTCCTAGACAATATGTAATCTCAGTAAAGTGAGCATCTTATGGACCATTTCTGCCTGATTGGTGCTACTACAACCTGTAATAAGTGGAGAATTTGGATTTACCAACTAGTATTTCTTTCTTCCCATCGGTGTTGGATTAATACTGGTGAACACATTTTATTAAGATTTGTGATGTTTGTTTTTCACCAAACCTAATGCAGATCATTGTTATTTTCTTAATGCATTGTTTTTCTAGAAATTTCATCAGTAACATCCTGGTTTTCACAATTCAAACTTGTCACCTTGTTTTTAGTTACATTTACTTCTGTTACTAGATGATGTTATTTATTGTATGTTGGTATTTATTTTACTCTGAGATGCTCTCTTTATCAATCTCTTCCATTGTAGACAAATCTTTACTGGAAAATTCATAGACTCAAGTCTTTCAACAAACCTCAGTAACATAGTTTAATCTTCAATCTTTTCTTTAGCATCTCTGTTTCTGCTTGCTCTTAGATGTCTTCAGTACTGTGAAACCCATCTCATGAGGTAGTCTATTCCATATTTGAATAGATTTCTCCATTAGGAAATTTGTTGTTATATTGAGTTAAAAATCTGTCTATCAATTTATAACCCATGGACACTCACAAAACAGATACGATCACTTTTCTACATGGTGTGCCTTTGAGTATAATACGCTGGGGCTCTTTCTATTTGCAGAATGTGTATTTCCATTTTCTCCCCAATTGTTTTTCCTATTGCATTATGTGGTTTTGCATTCTTATTTATTAGCAAACTTGAATTTGTCTATATCCCACCTAGATTTGGAATTCTAAATTTAATATACCAGATGAGTTCTGACTATATCATATTATATTTTAGTCATAAATTTCCTAGCTATTGCAGGCCTGCAATGTATCCATACTGTTTTCTATTCATTTTATACCTGAAGAGTGCAATTGTAGTAAAATACCTTGAGCATATTAAGATTTGGTTTGGTTCTGTCTCTCACCTTGTAAATAATGTGTGTACCAGATAATGGGGGAAAAAAATCACTCTTTCAGTGATACTTCTTTTTCATTTTTTTGATTTGTTTTACCTCGTTTATTCTCCCTGGAGTATACTGGGAAGATTAGTATTTTTTCAAACCTCAATACATGTCTAGTTGAAAAATCTTAAAATCTATCATTTAAATTTAAATTGCATTCTGAAAGGTCACTAGATTAAATCTCCTGCTCTACTTAGTGAAGGAAAATGTATATTAAGGGAGGGAAAGCAGACCATTTTTTATGTTTTTAACAGGCTAAATTGGGAACTTGTTAGTGCTCACAATCCAGTTCTTCAGAAGTATAAAACTGAACTTGAAGCACGCTGGTCAGCTGACCTGCTGTGGAACATAGTGGTCACCACTGAAGAGGAAAGTGGTGCTTTGTTTTTCATGAAGAGCCACCTGCCATCACAGGTGTTACCAACAAACACCGGAGCTTCGAAGAGCTATTGTATTTTCCTTTAGCCAGCTATTGTGATAACAGCACTTCAGAGGTCGTTGGGCCACTTTCAAACTTTTGCCTCTTAAAGGCTATAGTGGAAATATATAGGCAATCTCAATTAATCAAAATCATATCTGCCTTGTAATAGGATCATAAGCCTTCAAAGAGGCCTTTCCTTACGAAGTATTTATGAATTATGAGAAACAAATGTAGGCCTTTTATATATGTAAACATGACAAATATTTACAAAATGCAATTGTCTTCAACTGGATATTCCTCTCTTTCATCTTTAAAAGAGACACACTTTTCATAAAGTCAGCTGTTGCCAAAGACTAACAATTATCTATGAAACAAAGGATCTCTGAACTTGATTAGCTTGCTCTATCAAAGGTCGAGGAATTGCATTCTTGGATGGTGGTGGACAGATGTGGAAGCATTGTGTACAGACACGCTTGCTCGCCTGGTACTGCTATGGCTGTAGTGAAACCAAGGTCAGTTTGAACCAATGGGCCAGACATATAACATGGGATGTCATAACAGCTGGAAAAAATCAGCAAATTAGGATACAAATTTATAGTGCAGAGTAATACTCAAGTTTTGTGTATAGCTTTGTTTTTCTGGACGTTTCTGCTTGTTTATGCCCCTGCTTCATTCTTTGCTCACATTTTCATCTTTATTAAAATTTGTATCCTTTCTCTCTCCTTTTTTCCCCCCTTTATCCTTCATGTAACTGGCTGTGAATGAATTTGAATCGCATGTTTATGTTAGTGACAAGTCAAAGTGCCAAATTTACGCTATTTGTGGTCTGTATGCAAAAGCAGAGACATTACTTTGCTGACTAAGGTCCATCTAGTCAAGGCTATGGTTTTTCCAGTAGTCATGTATGGATGTGAGAGTTGGACTGTGAAGAAGGCTGAGCGCCGAACAATTGATGCTTTTGGACTGTGTTGTTGGAGAAGACTCTTGAGAGTCCCTTGGACTGAAAGGAGATCCAACCAGTCCATTCTGAAGGAGATCAACCCTGGGATTTCTTTGGAAGGAATGATGCTAAAGCTGAAACTCCAGTACTTTGGCCACCTCGTGCAAACACTTTGATGCTGGAAAAGACTTTGATGCTGGGAGGGATTGGGGGCAGGAGGAGAAGGGGACGACCGAGGATGAGATGGCTGGATGGCATCACGGACTCGATGCATGTGAGTCTGAGTGAACTC
>SJYS01022539.1:72416-110001 GCA_006410695.1 Philantomba maxwellii | reverse complement strand
ATGAGGTGGCCAAAGTACTGGAATTTCAGCTTTAGCATCATTTCTCATGCTTAGTATTAGCAAATATTCAGGTAGCTTATCATGAGTTTTTCACCAAACTATTTTATAAATAAAAGAAACAGATATATGAGCTTTTTCATGTATTTCACCAGCTTCCCTTCAGCATAGATAGTGACTATTGGGAAATACGTGGAATTAATACTAATTCACACACTTCTCCTGTACTGTTTTTGTGAAATCACGTGTTACTCTAGCATAAATGACAACTCCCTAGTACCTATTCTTTGCATTTACATCAGTGACTTTTATTTCATTAGGCACTCGTTGGGGATAAGACGTTGGCATTTTGGTTGATGGATGCTGAAATGTATACCAACATGAGTGTTCTGACCCCATTTACTCCCGTTATCGATCGTGGAATACAGCTTCATAAGATGATTCGACTCATTACTCATGCACTTGGTGGAGAGGGGTATCTCAATTTCATGGGTAAGTATGAATTGAAACTATATCCAATCTGTGTTTAAAATGTTAACCAATATTATATATGACACAAGTCGTGTAGGATATTGTGCTGTAGCTGTTCAGGTTTAAAATAGAATATTATAATTTTATTTCCATAAAACACTGTCATGTATAAACTGTAAAAATTAAATTACTTTAAGATTATTGTTATACTAATATATGATGCAAAATTAACTTAATGGCTGGTATCTTATTTAATATTGTTGTCAATAAGTGGGCTGAAATTTTTTTTAAACATAGAATTGTTATTCTGAATATAATCATTCTGATTTATTTCATTATCTTAGTGTTTGCACATTGAACATAGAAGGATGTAATTGTCATGTCATAACAACATACTGAGCTAATATTATTGGTCTTCTTTGAGGTAGCTGTACACGAGTACATTTGTATTATAAATGTGGAAACCAAGGCCCAAGGTATTGTGATGGACAAAAAAGATACTTATTTAAAAAATAGGAAATATGACTATTCAAAAGTCATTGCTGTCTGAAGGATCTTGAATTATAAAGTATACAGTCAACTAGCACTGTTTTCTGTTCTATTTGGTCAACCAAAACCATTTGAGTTTTAGGAAATATTTACCAGTTTTTAGGGTAGAGAGAGCTGGAAAGACTGGGGAGTGCATATGGGAGCCTGACTTAATTTTCTATAATAAAAGCCTTAGAAAGTGAAAAGCAAAAGTCACTCAGTTGTGTCTGACTCTTTGTCACACCATGGACTATACAGTCCATGGAATTCTCCAGGCCAGAATATTAGAGTGGGTAGCCATTCCCTTCTTAAGGGGCTCTTCCCAACCCAGGAATCACTTCAGATTAATTCATTTCTACTTGGAAGTTTTTATTAAAAAAATCTCTGATCAGACTTATAAAAGTCTCTATCATTTGCTATCTTGAGACTAGGAAGCTAAATCCAATAAAGCACATACCAGATTTTCCCTGTACAACCTGTACCTTTCAGTGCATCCCTCTCCTCTCAACCTGTCAGGAAGTGACCCTCGTGACCTTGAGATTGCACTTTGTCTTCCAGGCACCAACCTGGGCTTTCTGGGTGGACTTTGCAGGCATTGTAATCATAAGTACAATCAGCCTCAGTTCCTTAAAGGCAGCTGGTCCTCCCAGACACAGTGAACGTCATTCACAAGTACAGCCTTTCCTAGCAGAGAAACAAAATCAGTGATGACCTCTGAGTTCATGCTGTTGGTCCTGTCCTTAACTCTTGAAGCCCACTGCATCGAGAATTCTATTAATCCAGACTTAGTTTACTGCTTTAGTCTGGAAGTTGTGTAAGCACTGTCAGGTCAGAAGCCTGTACTGAAGAGTTAAGAGTGTCAGTAGTTTGTAGTACTTGATAGAGTTTTTTTCCTGAGCCTGTCCTTCATTGAAGACAATTCTAGCCCATAGCATGTAACATAGCATCTGAGTAAAACAAAACTATCTGCAGATAACAGAGACTTTCATGTCCCTAGTTAATTGAATATTGATAACTTTCAGATAAAAAAATGTCTGAAGAAAGTTCATAGTGAGAACTATTTCTTGAGTCTTGGTATTAATATTTTCCCTGAAGGTAAAAATGGATCATGGACAGCTAAGATCTTAACAAACCTCCAGTAATTTCATAAATTCTTTGAAATGTTTGTATTAATATCATTTTAACTGTATATATTTAACTGAGGGCTGACTGAACTGCTTTTCTGTTTTGGAAACNTGAGTAAAACAAAACTATCTGCAGATAACAGAGACTTTCATGTCCCTAGTTAATTGAATATTGATAACTTTCAGATAAAAAAATGTCTGAAGAAAGTTCATAGTGAGAACTATTTCTTGAGTCTTGGTATTAATATTTTCCCTGAAGGTAAAAATGGATCATGGACAGCTAAGATCTTAACAAACCTCCAGTAATTTCATAAATTCTTTGAAATGTTTGTATTAATATCATTTTAACTGTATATATTTAACTGAGGGCTGACTGAACTGCTTTTCTGTTTTGGAAACTCTTCTCATAGAACTTTCAATAGTAACCCAACTAAATAAACATAATTATCTCTTAGTGTGTCTCTTATATGGAGAAGGCAATGGCAGCCTATTCCCGTACTCTTGCCTGGAAAATCCCATGGACAGAGGAGCCTGGTGGGCTGTAGTCCATGGGGTCGCTAGGAGTCTGATACGACTGAGTAACTTCACTTTCACTTTTCACTTTCGTGCACTGGAGAAGGAAATGGCAACCCACTCCAGTGTTCTTGCCTGGAGACTCCCAGGGACGGGGGAGCCTGGCGGGCTGCCATCTATGGGGTCGCATAGAGTCGGACACGACTGAAGCAACTTAGCAGCAGTCTCTCTTATAAGGTCTGTAAATTGACCATATTTGTGCTATCAAATATAATTTTGAGATTATTTTTGATATAGGACTCAGATATATTGATGTTTTCTTCCTACATTTGTCCTTCAAATGGCCTATAATGTTTAACTCCAACAGAATACTTTTTAAAAATTCCTTCTGCTCGATATCTTATCTAAATCTAGCATTTCTCTACTAACTTTGAAATCAGTAATCTCTAATATCCTTATGATTTCTGATTATTGATGTCTTATGAAGTTTAGTATTTTCCCATGAGCTCTCATGACTTTAAATACTGTTTTTTCCACTTTCTGATCATGACATTCTCCTGCCTCATGGCTTTAATGCCTGCAGTGTTCTCTAGCTGACCTGTAGGCCTTGCATGAATGGTCTCCCATGGGTCTCCCCGCTGATGGCTCTGCTCCAGCCAAGTAGACTTTCTTTCCGTTCATTAAATGCACCAACCTCCTTCCACTCTGAGCTCTGTATATTTTGCTGTTCTCCCCTCTTGGACTCATCCTACTCAAACACCCCCTGCTATACCTGACAAAATCCTTCATCTGCAAATCTTGTTTCCTTAGGAAAGCCTTTTTCTAAAGCCTCAGACTTCACTAGTTTTACCTATTATATATTTTTATATTACCCTATTACTTACCTTTTGTGGCACATAAAAATTTATATTTAAAACATTATTAAATATGTGACTGCCTTGGTAAATTTAAAACAGAAAATTAGGTCTTATTCACTTAAGACTAGTAGCAATTAGCACAGGATCTAGCACATCACAAGGCTTTCATGTTTTTCTGAAAAAAAATATTTTGTATATTTATATATATGTATATATAATTACCTTGTAATATTTTTAGCAGTGGTTCATTAGTTGCAATCACCACTTGTAGTTTTAAGCAAAGTTATTTTTTTCAAGTGGCATGGAAGAAATAAATTTTTTAAATGATCAGTTAAAGAAATTTAAGACTAAGGAGCAGCAATCTGGTTGTTTACTCATGTTTTAGGCATTCTAAAACTTGTTAGTTTTCTAGAATTTTATTTTTATTTCCCTCTAGTAGAGAGAGAATGAATTAAAAAAAGGAAGCAACAACACATTTTTGTATTTTTTTCATTTAAATATGTTTACCTAAATTTGTCAGGCATTTAGATATGTGTTCTGCTTATCAAAAATCATTAAAATCAATGTAAACTTTTCACAATGATACCAATTTGGTGGATTTACTTTATTTTGTTTGATTTTATCTTATATACTCCTAATTTTGTGTTTCAAAAAATTCTTTCACTCTGATAATGGCATTTGCAGCAACATAGGTGGACCTAGAGATTACCATACTGAGGGAAGGAAGTCAATATAGAGAAACACAAATATCATGTATCTCTTATTTGTGGATTCTAAAAAGCCAGTACAAATGAACTGACTCACAAAGAATAGAGTCATATATGGAAAATACAAACTAAGAATGGGGAATAAATCGGGAGATTGATGTTGACATATACATGCTACTATATATAAAACTCGAAACTGATAAGAATCTACTGTGTAGCACAGGAAACTCTACTTGATATTCTATAATGGCCTATATGAGTAAAGAATCTAAAAAAGAGTGAATATATGTATAACTGATTCACTTTGGTGTATAGCTGAAACTAACAGTGCTGTAAATCAAATACATTCCAATAAAAATTAATTGCCGATTTTTAAAAGCAGAACATTTATTCTTTCTCTCTCTCTAAAACACAATAAATATAAAGTTGTATTGTTGAGTCACTCAGTCATGTCCAGCTCTTTGTGACCCTGTGGCCTGCAGCACACCAGGCTTCCCTGTCCCTCACCATCTCCAGAGCTTACTTAAACTCACGCATGTTGAGTCAATGATACCATCCAACTGTTTTGTCCTCTGTCATCTCCTTCTGTTTCCTGAAAAAAAAAAAGAAGAAGAAGAAGAAGGAAAGAAAGAAATCCACTCTGGTTGAAGCAGGGGAATACTTGCTTTTTTTTTTTTTGCTTACTAGGTTATTTTAACTATGAATAGATAGGTTTATATTTCCTGTTATTCCAGCATATCATCATATGAAGGAATCAGGTATAAAATGGGGACCAAAAATAGCTGAATTATTTGCATGTTTTTGCATCCTAAGAGTTGTCATTATAAATATTAGTAAAAGTAAATTTATATAGACACAGCATGCTATATTGTCTAAGACATTTTCTATGCATTATCTAAATTAATCTTCATAAAAGTTTTCTTTTTTTTTTTTTTAATACAGTCTTAGTTGCAAAGAAACCTGAGGTTAAAATTAACGGAGTACTCAGATATCTAGGTACATATCCCAAGCCCCATTTTACTAATGCTACAACTTGGACAGGAAAAGCAACTCACCTAACCCTGTGCAACTAGAAAAAGAGAGGATCTGATTGTCTTTCTCTTCTATTTCCTATTTGAGAAAATTAGAAACAAAATTAGTATTAGATCAGTATATAGTTTAGCTACAAAATGAGGTTAATAAATATGTTTCTGGGAAAAGGTAGAGCACTGTGATTAAGAAAATGATCTGGATGGGAACCCAGGCTTAGCTGTGTGAGCTGAGTGAGGGGCATCCTAACCCTATGCCTTTGTTTGCTCAGTAGTGGAATGGAGTAGTGCCCGCCTCAGAAGATTGTTTTTAGGGTGAAAATGATTTAATACGTACACAAGACTTAGCATATTATCAGGTACATAGCTCATAGTTAATGTTTATTTAGATTTAATTTAACGCTAAACTAGATTTACTATTACTATTTTTATTATTTCTAGCTATTCTATTAATGCTGATATTCCAATTTCATCCAGGAGTGCCTCTTTAGGCTCTCATCTGATGGTATACAGTTTAATATAAAAGCATCATAAAATATTTAATTCATTTCCTCTAAAAATATCAGTAAAATTAGTAATTCTTTGTTAAAAATGAAATGGCATTGCCTAGGTGGTATTGTGTGGTTCACAGGACTGGAAACAGTCAGTTTTCATTACAATTCCAAAGGACAATACCAAAGAATGTTCAAACTACCTGACAATTGCACTTATTTCACATACAAGCGAGGTTTCAGCAGTACATGAACTGAGAGCTTCCAGATGTACAGGCTAGTTTTAGAAAAGGCAAAGGAACCAGAGATCAAATTGCCAACATTCAGTGAATCATAGAGAAAGCAAAGGAATTAAAGGAAAACTTCTACTTCACTGACTATGCTAAAACATTTGGCTGTGTGGATCACAACAAATTGAAAAATCCTTAAGGAGATGGGAGTATGAGGCCACCTTACTTATCTCCTAGGAAACTTGTATGTGGGTCAAGAAGCAACAGTTAGAACCGGACATAGAACAACTTACTGGTTCAAAATTGGGAAAGGAGTACACAAGGCTGTATATTGTCACCGTGCTTATTGAACTTCTATATAGAGTACATCATGCAAAATGCTGGGCTGGGTGAATCACAAGCTGGAATCAAGATTGCTGGGAGAAATATCAACAATCTCAGATATATAGATAATACCACTCTTATGGCAGAAAGTAAAGAAGAACTAAAGAGTATCTTGATGAGGATGAAATAAAAGAGTGAAAAAGCTGTCTTGAAACTCAACATTAAAAAAACTAAGATCATGGCATCCAGTCCCATCACTTCATGACAAATAGAAGGGGAAAAGTGGAAGCAGTGACAGATTTTATTTTCCTGGGCTCCAGAATCACTGCAGATAGTGACTGTAGCTATGAAATTAAAAGATGCTTGCTCCTTGAAAGGAAAACTATGACAAACCTAGGCAGCGCATTAAAAAGCAGAGACATCACTTTGCCATCTAGTCATGGTTTGTCCAGTAGTCACATATGGATGTGAAAGCTGGACCTTAAAGAAGTCTGAGTGCCAAAGAATTGATGCTTTCAAACTCTGCTGCTGGAGAAGACTCTTGAGAGTCCCTTGGACTTCAGGGAGATCAAACTAGTCAATCCTAGAGGAAATCAACTCTGTATATTCATTGGAAGGGCTGATGCTGAAGCTGAAGCTCCAGTACTTTGGCCATTTGATGCAAAGGGTCAGTTCTTTGGAAAAGATTCTGATACTGGGAATGATTGAGGGCAGGAGGACACAGGGAGACAGAGGATGAGATGGTTAGATTGCATCACAGACTCAATAGATATGGATTTGAGCAAACTCCAGGAGATAGTGGAAGATAAAGGAGCTTGATGTGCTGCAGTCCATGGGGTCGCAAAGAGTTAGACATGACTTAGCAGCTGAACAACCACAGTTATGTGGTTAATTATATAGCAATTAAGCTGTTTCTGTAGTCAGTCTCACTAAGACCTAATATTGTTTGTTTTTAATTCATGGTGATGTCTTTTGAATGTTGGTGCTAAAACATCTTACTTTGCTTTCATGTATGAAGAGGTTTGATGGTTGCCTAGATTCTCATTTCTAGGATAAGCCAATATGATGTTAATCAGTTAACATTTATTATATGGTTTCTATATATGAGTGTGTGTGTGAGCATTAGATAAAACTTAATATGTTTTTCTTACAAGCCTGTGCTCAGATTTATTTCACACAGAAGTAAGGGTGAGGCAAGGAAGCAAGAGAGAGACAGAGGAGACACACAGAAACAGTGTGAGAGAAAAGGGTAGAGAAAGCAGATTGATATAAGGCACGTTCTGTTTAGAACGTTAGTGAATTTGAGATATATATCAATTTAAACTATATATTTCATATATTCATAACACATTCTAAAATGTATTCTAACACAATTTATTGCATTCTTTCATGCTTCCGACATTTATATGTGTCTAGTATATGCCAAGTATTGTTAAGTGGTAGATATTCCTAAGTGACAAAGACTTCTTGCCATCAGAGTCTCAAAACCCAAGAGGAGTCCAGACAAGTAAGCAGACAAGTATGTCTGTCCTAGTACATTCACTCACTGCAGTGATAGAGATAAGCAGAGAATGTCATGTGAATATATAGGAAATTGGGTTCACAAATTGCATTCTTGTTAGAATTTATGAGCTGCATCAGCCAGACAAACTTAGAAGAGTAGAAATACACAAAAAAGCCATACCACAAACTTAGGAAAAGTCCAAGAAGGAGTAGGACTGATTTGACAGAGTAAGATTAAAGTCAGTTGGGAATATTAAACTTCAAATAAATGAAGAAACTGGGGCCCGAGGAAATCAATTTAGAGATCATTCATTGACTGGCAAGTTTAATGAAAAAATGTGGTTTCAATCACTTTAAAACATCATAAAACTCTTCAGTAAGAAAGGCCTGGTATTGATTGATGGTTTAATAGCTTTATGTTTTTTTTAATCTATTTATAATATAACTAAAAAGAGACAGATGAGAAAAATAAGATGTGGTTATTGATAATCTATGTGGATATATCTATGCTATTTGTAAAATCAGTGGTTATTTAATGTTTAATTTTTGGTTAAAAATAAATATAGAACGAAAAACATCTGCTTTACACATAGGGTTACCTCAGTAAATATATGTTGCAGGCATGCCTTATTTTATTGTGCTTCACAGATATTATGTTTTTTACAAAATGAAGATTTGTGGCAACCTTGCACTGAGCAAGGCTATGAACACTGTTTTTCCAAGAGCATTTGCTCATTTCCTGTATCTGTCCCATTTTGGTAAATATTGGAATATTTCAAACATTTTCATTGTTATTATATTTCTTATGGTAATCTGTGACCAGTGCCCTTTTTTTTTTTAATTGAACTATAATTGATTTACTCTGGAGAAGGCAATGGCAACCCACTCCAGTACTCTTGCCTGGAAAATCCCANTAAATCACTGTAGATGGTGACTGCAGCCATGAAATTAAAAGACACTTGCTCCTTGGAAGAAAAGGTATGACCAACCTAGACAGCGTATTAAAAAGCAGAGACATTACTTTGCTGTCAAAGGTTCATCTAGTCAAAGCAATGGTTTTTCCAGTAATCACTAATGGATGTGAGAGTTGAACCATAAATAAAACTGTGCACTGAAGAATTGATGCTTTTGAACTATGTTGTTTGAGAAGGCTCTTGAGAGTTCCTTGGACTGCAAGAAGATCAAACCAGTCAATCCTAAAGGAAATTAGTCCTGGATATTCATTGGAAGGACTGATGCTGAAGGTGAAGCTCCAATACCTTGGCCACCTGATTTCAAAAAACTGACTCATTGGGAAAGTCTCTGATGCTGGGAAAGATTGAGGCCAGGAGAAGGGGGCAACAGAGGATGAGATGGTTGGATGGCATCATGGACATGATGGAAGTGAGTTTGAGCCAGCTCGAGGAGTTAGTGATGGACAGGGAAGCCTGGTGTGCTGCAGTCTATGGGATCACAGTGTCAGACACGACTAAGTGACTGAACTGTGCTGACTGAACTGATGGGTTCAAATGTTTATTTCATTAGAGAGACTTGTTGGGAAAATAAAATTGTCTTTATATGCAGGACATGCTAATTTATGGAGTATTATTCCTCATGTGTTATGAATTTTAACCTAAAACCTACCATCTAGGGCACTGACTTTTTTCCTGGAGAAAGTATATAATCATATCTTTATAAAGAAAGAAAATTCCCATGCATAGAAGACACTTGTCTTTCTTTTCATTTCTGTCGCCTCAAGCTGAGACAATCACAAATAGGAAGTTCAACTTGTGGCCTGCATACCAGATTTCCTAATGTAACAAAAAATATAAAATGAGCCTGGATCTTAAAATAAGTCCCAGTGAAGAGAGTACAGTTTTTTCCTAAAGTTAATACCTTAATCCTTTGCTCTTCGGTTACTACACATACAAACACGTACACACACAAACACACACACACACAAACACACACTGTATATATACTGTGTGTATGCATGTGTGTGTGTACGTATGTATTGTTGTTTGGTTAGTAAGTCATGTCTGACTATGACCCCATGGAGCCCTCCAGGCTCCTCTGTCTATGGGATTTCCCAGGCACGAATACTGGGGTGGGTTGCCATTTCCTTCTCCAGGGGACCTTCCCAGTCCAGGGATAGCACCAGGGTCTCTTGCATTTTCAGGAAGATTCTTTACTGCTGAGCCTCCAGTGAAGCCCATTTGAATGGACTCACTATCCACATAGCTCTGGGCTGGAAGTTTAGTATATAAACTTCTCTAGCTCCACTGTTGAGTTGTCGATGGTTGAGGTTCCAGAATGAACTGTGTAATTTAACATTATTTAGAAACAAAGGAATTTCTTTAAACCTTCTTTATTGTTACCTAGCATTTTAAATGGAGAAGGAAATGGCATCCANTGAATGGACTCACTATCCACATAGCTCTGGGCTGGAAGTTTAGTATATAAACTTCTCTAGCTCCACTGTTGAGTTGTCGATGGTTGAGGTTCCAGAATGAACTGTGTAATTTAACATTATTTAGAAACAAAGGAATTTCTTTAAACCTTCTTTATTGTTACCTAGCATTTTAAATGGAGAAGGAAATGGCATCCAACTCCAGTATTCTTGCCTGGAGAATCCCGTGGACAGAGGAGCCTGGTGGGCTGCTGTCCATAGGGTCACACAGAGTCAGACGTGACTGAAGAGACTTAGCATGCATGCATGTATTGGAGAAAGAAATGGCAACGCACTCCAGTATTCTTGCCTGGAGAATCCCAGGGACAGAGGAGCCTGGTGGGCTGCCATCTATGGGGTCGCACAGTCGGAGACGACTGAAGCGAGTTAGCAGCAGCAGCAGCATTTTAAAAACACCCCAGAACCTCACTTAATTATCATCAGTCCCCCACAGAAGAATCTCTAAATTCAGGGAGTCAGCTAGGTCCAGGATCCTATGCCAAATTACTCATCTTCCTGAGGAGGGAAAAACAGAGTGTTATCCTAGGACATGTGAGTAAAGATAAATTAATATATAATAGTCACCATACCTAACCTCTGAATTCCTATTTAAGAGTTAAATCTTTAACCTGGCCTCTGCCAGAACCAATCCCAAATGCCAGCCCGGGTGATAACCTCATCTTATTGGTGTAATTTTCCTAAATGACATAGCAATAAATGAATAAGTATCCCACTCTCCCCACTGGTCCCCTGGTATGAATTTTCTTTACACTTCACAATTTTTCTGCTGTAGTATTAGGCTCTTGAATCATTTCTCCCCTTCACTAATTCTCTTCTCTCCAGTTTTATTGTATAGCAAATATTGTTATTTGGCTCACAGCCTTTTAGAACTTTTCATAAGCTTGTAGAGGTTACCAAGAAGCCCCTAGATCTTCCTCCCAAAAAGTATTGATCAGAGTTTATTTTTGCTAAAAGACTGAATAGCTGACTCTTCCAGTATTATTTAAGCAGGCTGTAAAGATCCTTATAATCATACGATGCAAAAGGCGATAGATTATATATTACTGGAGCTGGTAAGCTATGTATATGGCTGTCATTTCTTGGGATATGATGATAACTTCTCTAAACATAAATAATCTGCTCTGGCAGAGTTTCTCCTGAGCACCTTGCCAACAGGAGATAGGATTTAGAAGGTGAATTTCTTCCCCTCTAAAACTTTAGATCATTATCTGAGTTTTCATTCTCCACCCCAGCTTACCCTCCCAAACAAAGCAGGATGGTGATATATACACACTAATCTCACTTAGTAGCAGAGAGAATAAATACCTTGGGAAATAGAATTTTTTCTTTTTCCTTTTCATTGCAGAGACATGGGTTTTTCTTTGGGAGTATATATTCCTTGAGGAATTGGGACATGCATGCTATTTGGGTGACTTATCTTAATTTGACAGTCTTTGAACATGCTAGTCTAAGCATAGCTCCAATGTCTTGAATATTTACTCTGAGCAAGGTAGTACTATAAATGCTCTATGTATAATATCACATTTAAACCTAATTTGTAATCCTGAGAGGTAGGAATGATTACCTTCATTTCACACATGAGAAAAATAAAGGTTAAATGACTTGTTCAGATCAATACGAGACCCAGAATTTGAGCCCAGCTCTGTCTGCCTCCAAAACTCACTACTTCATATAATTCAGTATAGTCAGCCCTTATTTCTCATGAAGGGGACTAGAATTTTGTTCCCAGGATAGCAAAATCTGAGGATGTTCAAGACCCTTGTGTAAAATCACGTAGTACAGTCTGTCTTCTGTATCTGTGGTTTCCACATCCTGGGATATGGAGGGCCAACTCTATTATTTTACCAGATATGTATGCTAAGGTTGTCAGTGATGTTGGTACAATAAATCAATCTCTAACTATAGATGTTCCTCTAGAGGAAATAAGCCAAAGAGGAAAATAACAAAGCAAATTTCATGTTATGTAACAATCTGTGAAACAAATCAAGGGAGAAAGTAACTCATGCTTGAATTTCAAGGCAGTTTTACAAATGACTTGTTAGTCCCCTATGTTTCCTTCATTCTACAGTGATTCAGCACCTACTGCTGGGTCAGGCACCAACCTAGCACCTGACTTAACAAAGAGATGTAGGTATTAGCTCATGGAACCCTCTGTCCAGGGAGCAGACTGACAAAGCCAGGTAGCTGTAGGTGTGTTGGGTAATATTTGTCACCTTCAAGATGTGCATTGGGCAGTGTGAATGCCCCAAGGAAGGACACTGAACTGATCTTTGGGGGAGGATAAGGTGGACCATCAGAGAGGGTGTCCTACAGAAAGGGAGTTCAGTTTAAAGGGCCCCCTTTCTTCTCTGTCTTGATTCTCTCTGACTGTTCCTCATTGGAATGGTGACTATGAAAGGTTACAAGGTGAAATAGAATGAAGGACGTATTAACTTAGAACATGAATGATTGAGAGAGAGGCCAGGTCAGAGAACGCTACTAAGGGCTTTACAGGAGATTGACATTGCCAGATCCATAGGTTAGATACGTTACTGGACTGAAAAGGTGAGAGAGAGATTTGAGGGGGCAGTCACCTCACACTAAATATAGCCCTGCAAGATCTTCTGCCACTGGAGTTCTTTAAAATTGGTTTAAAATTGTGGGTCTCTATTCTTTCTGCATTATTCACATCAATCAATAAATTGGATGTATCCTTTGTGGATGGGTTCAGAATCATCTACTTCATTTAAAAAGAAAAAAGACTTTTCGAAAGTTTGTGAGGAAAATAAAACTGCCTTTTTCCAGAGCCATATAAATTCTAGGATCCCTCTGATTATTACCTCAAATGAAAGAGAAATTTAATTGCTAATTCCACCTAAGTTATGTAATATAAGGGTAGAAATATCATTATATTATTTAGGTAAATTATCTTTGCTGCATATGTAAATCCAAAGTAATCAAGCAATAGTACTTGAAAGTTTTGTTCTATGTAGGTCATATAAGAAACATGTTTTTTTGAATGTGCAAGTTCAAATCAACCTCTGCATTTTATTTCATAATTCATAAATGTTCCAGGTACTTGATTTAAGCAGTGTTAAAAACATAAAGTAGTATAAGTAAAACTCACATTATGAAGTAACTATCATTTGGAAAATTTTTCTTTAATTTAGCATTCATAAAATGAATAACTTGAGATGCAATTGAAAATTGTGTTATTTTAAAGAATTCTGTAATACAGCAAAGAATTACCACCTGATTTATCTTTCATGAAAACATTTTCATATAGTTAAGCTCCTTAAAATAAGTTTTACCTATAGAAGCATAAATTCTAAGTTTAAAAGAATGATAGCATAACTTTTAAAGCCTAAAGCCATAACTTTTAAAGCCCATAGTTCATAAATATATCATAGAAAGCCTACCATACAATATTTATGTCTTTAAAAACATATTGATATTTAGGAAATATATTGAAAAATTAACTAAAAAGCTTATTCTATTAAATTTTAAAAATGTAAACTTTCAGTTTTTATGCAGGAATTTTATAGCTTGGGAGAAACAATCCAGAAGCAGCTATCCATCTTTGTTTCTACATCTAATTGTCTAACTGACCCTTATGAATTTAATTACCTTTAATAAAAAAACTAATGACAGGTGTTTGAGGTGCGCCAACACAAAACCACCATAATTCAATGGTTCTGAGATGTGTTGAGATGACCTTTTGAGATGAAAAGATGAGAAAAATAAAAGTTTGAAAACGTATATAATCAGTACCTTTTCAACATTTTAATCTTATGTGCATTATGATTATATATAGGTCATAAGTGAAAGCTTCATGTTATACTTGATAACAAATTGGTAAGGTAGGTGAGTAAACTTATGAAGTCATTACATGAGTTATTTTCGTAGTTTCCATTCCCTCTACCCTAGCCAGCTTTAGTAGCACCTTTCTACGAATAAGAAGACATTCAGATATTTTGGATTATTCCAATATATTATCTATATTTTTATAAAAATATCAATTATATTATGTGGTTGACAATTCATTACACATTTTATATTTTCTTTTTCTTTATTGTAATGTAAAAATGCTCTGCACTTAAAATAATATTTAAAATCAGCTTATTTTATGCTTAGCTATAGACTTTAAAATAGTCCTGTGACAGAAGGACTTAATTATTACATGTTGAGCAAATAAACATTTGTAACCTGAGCACATTTTGAAAAATCCATTTATTGACTTTTTAAAAGGCATTTTATTTATTAAAGCAAGGTCTTCTGAAAGCTATGTGAACTAATAGGACTCTCTCTCTTTTAATTAGGAGACTTAAATTCTGCGTGTATATAGGCTCTCCTATAAGAGAGGCCTAAGTAATATTAGCAGAATAAATAAAAATAGTCAAAGATGTTCTTTTGCTTGCCAAGTTGGAAAGCCACTGTTCAGTTCAGTTCAGTTCAGTTCAGTCGCTCAGTCGTGTCCGACTCTTTGCGACCCCATGAATTGCAGCACGCCAGGCCTCTCTGTCCATCACCAACTCCCGGAGTTCACTCAGACTCGCGTTCATCGAGTCCGTGATGCCATCCAGACATCTCATCCTCGGTCGTCCCCTTCTCCTCCTGCCCCCAATCCCTCCCAGCGTCAGAGTCTTTTCCAATGAGTCAACTCTTCGCATGAGGTGGCCAAAGTACTGGAGTTTCAGCTTTTTAGCATCATTCCTTCCAAAGAAATCCCAGGGCTGATCTCCTTCAGAATGGACTGGTTGGATCTCCTCACTGTTATGATATTTGTTAGTCAGTTCCTGTAGTTTTAGAGCTGCTGCTGCTGAGTCACTTCAGTTGTGTCTGATTCTATGAAACCCCATAGACGGCAGCCCACCAGGCTCCCCCGTCCCTGGGATTCTCCAGGCAAGAACACTGGAGTGGATTGCCATTTCCTTCTCCAATGCAGGAAAGTGAAAAGTGGAAGTGAAGTCGCTCCATCATGACTGACTCTTAGCGACCCCGTGGACTGCAGCCTACCAGGCTTCTCCTTCCATGGGATTTTCCAAGCAAGAGTACTGGAGTGGGGTGCCATTGTCTTCTCCGAGTTTTAGAGCAGACTTTTCTAATAGCTCCTAAAATGAGCTCGATAGGAATAAAATCCAGGGGGCATAGGCCAGGCGTGTCCTTTTTATATATTCTTCAGTTCAGTTCAGTCGCTCAGTCGGGTCTGACTCTTCACCACCCCATGGACTGCTCTTGGAAGATGCATAATCAAACAATTCCTTGACTGCCTTTCATACAACATATGCCTTTGCTGCATCGAGAAGTATGTGTGCCCTTATTTTCAACAGCATGCCTATCTTCCTGGTTTCACAAACACACCATATTCATGCATTCTCAAGAGGGTGCTGTCATCCCACTGAGAGTAAAATTTGATCATTAAGGGAGGGCAAGCAAAACTTAGATAATTTAATTGTTTTTGCCCTCTAGAGCATCATAGTATATGTAAAAAGATATGTAGTTGATCTGCACTATTTAAATTTCATGGGTTGGAAGCGATTGGGGGGAAAAAAGTCTTAAAGGGTTTGTGTGTGTGTGTAGTCAGTTGGGGGGCAATGATGAAAACACGGCATTATTCATTGTAACTCTAGGCCTTCTATTCAAATGTTGCCCTCTAGTTTCTATTTATCTCAAAGTAGTATCTCAAGGATAGTTGTTTCAATTTTCTAGTTTGATGCATAGATTCTACTTTTAGAGTGAGTGAAGTTGCTCAGTCGTGTCCGACTCTTTGCAACCCCATGGACTATAGCCCACAGGCTTCATCCATGGAATTTTCTGGGCAAGAGTACTGGAGTGGGTTGCCATTTCCTTCTCCAGGGAATCTTCCCGACCAAAAATTTTTGTCCTGGCTCAGCCATTCCCATGTAACTAAATGTTCTTTTTGAAAAATGAAACAAAGACATTGGCCTCATATTCTTCCTAAGAGTGATATTGATGAGAGTTCTTATTCTCTTGGAAAAGATTCCTCAACTAGCTAAGAAAGAATAGTTTTAAGTTTTAAATATTTTTGAAAATGAAAAAAAAAAAGTTTTCGATGACTGCCAGCCTACTCCCAACTTAATTCCTTTGTTGTTCTTCGCTTTTGTCTTTTTCCCTTGTCAATCAATATATGCTGCCCCCAACTAAATGAGGGCAAGAGTTGCCTGAGCAAATGTAACATCAAAGGTCAGACAGCTTTAGATAGAGGTGAAACTTTTACATTATACTTTTTCTTCCTGTAGACACCCATTGTTTTTTTTTTAGTGAAGGACAAGGGTATCTGTTCATACTTAATCAGTTTTCTTTAAAGTCACATGTTTAAATTGTGAAAAAGTTCTAATACCTTGATACTGTTACATGCATATTATGAAAATTACCTTCATGGATAAGAAAATAATATAATCATTATACACACAAGTATTTTGTATATTGAAGTCCATTTGTATTAATAGTTTTGTTTCCTAAAATCAGTTTCTATCTTGTAAGTAATAATTGGTACACAAAACACGTGTTTCCTTATGAGTCAGAAACATTTTCATATTTGTTTTATCTTAACAAGATTAACTTGAAAAGACAGATATAATTATTATGACTTACTGATAAAATTTTAATTTTAATGATTAGCAGAATAATTGTTATTTTTTGACCCTTATCACAAGATACATTATGCCAACCAGTATTTCCCCTGCAACTTGATGGTATACTTTAGTGACACCTAAATTGTTTTTGTTTTTAAGCTGAACTTAAATAAAACAATAGATATCTCCTTTTTTAGTTTGGCTAAACATGCAACATCAGCAGTAATAAACATTGGACCAGAACCAGTTCTTCTCACCATGATTTTTATATACATTTGTTGTAATTATTTTGATAATTATAAAATAACTAGGAAGTTAATCTGAGGAAACTATCAAATACTTGATTTCTAAGACCATCATTGACCTGCAGGTCTTTGCACCCACTCCCTGAACTCTTTTAATTACCTGGTTTCCTTGGACATCTCTCGTGTCTTCCTTCCCTGCCTTGCCTGTTCTGTCAACCATGACCCATGACCCCATCTCCTTCACAGTCTCCTTTTTACCTGTTTCTCTTTGCAGTGTGTATATTTCCTCAGGGGTTGTCCTGGGGCTCTTTAATTTTTTTCCCCTGTTCTTTCTCAGAAAGCTCATCTGCTTTTAGGCTTTATCCATCTCTTTAATGCAGATAATCCCCCAATCTATATCACGGAATAAGAGCTTTTGTTCTAAACTACAAACCTAAGTTTGAAAACTGCCTGCCTGAGATCTCTACATGCTGTCTTCCTGGATCCTCAAAATCACTGTATCCAGAACTGGAATCATCCTTCCCACATATTGTGCTGCCTTTCAAAAATTATTATTAAGTGTCATCAGCTATCCTTAGTAACCAGTGGGTGAACTCTTGAGTCATTTCAGTTGCCCCTTCCTTTCACTTGTCTGTAACATAGGCAGTAGCCAAGTCACAGCATCCTCACTCTTCACGTCCTTTTTCCTGTATACACTCCTACATAATTTTTCTATTTATATTGTATTTCTTTAAACTGTTAAAGAGTGTAAAGCATTTTTTGCATGCATAATTTCACTTAGTGCAGCCAACCTGCAAAGTCAGTATTCTTTCTATAATTTTAATTTTGAGACAGTATAACACAATGGTTATGAATTCAATTTCGTAGACAGTCTGCCCACATTTTCATCCTGACTCCTTTACTTCCTAGCTGTATAACCTGTGTCACATTACTTAATTTTTTGGTATTTCACCTTCATTATCTTAAAACAGGATTATAATGATACCTATTTTAATGTGCATTTGTAAGAATTAAAATATTTAATGATATTAAGTCCTTGGAATAATACCTTGAATGCAATGTGTTTAATAATTGTAACCTTTAATTATATTACAAATAAGGGAAAGTTACACAATTTGAGGTTATATATGACAACAGTCTTAAAATTCATGTCTTTTGTATCTATATCCCATGTTTTACTCACTGTATACATATATTTTTATTTTCTAATTTTCATAAGAGAAATTATTTAATGAAGACGATTCTGTTATATTCAAAAATTATTTAAAACATAAAACTGCAATTGAATATGAGTTATGTAAGTCAGTTAGTGGAGTTTACCTCTTAGTGTATTTTCATTCTGTGGTTCCAGGGTTCCTATACAGTTTCCTTTTAATGGGTCCCAAGAATAACATTAAAGCAAATATGTATATATTCCTGGATGGTTGTTTAGAATGTCTGCTAAGTTATGAATATTTAGGTATTTCTTGAGTCTTGACATCTGTCACTTGGAATGTTAAAAGTTTCTTTCTCCCTCTTGAAAAGATACAGTGTTTCTATGTAAAATTTCAAGAAGTTTGGGAGCAACTTTGAGATAGTATTTATATATATTCCTGTAACAATTTGTGAGGGACTGTTGAACCACAATTCTGGAAGCTTATTTTAATATATTTTTAGTGTAATTAGAGGCTCGTGAATATTTCTTTACTATTTAGGCAAGCTATAGCATTTACTTCTGAATAGTTTTCTTTATATTATTTAAGAAGACACTATATTCATTTCAGATTAAGCTGTGTTCTAATAGCATCTTTCATATTGTTTCNATATTAACAATCACATAATGTGAGTTTATAGCTCTTTCACTCAATGTTTTTGATGCCTATGGAGAAATGTTTACTTTGAACCTTTCCTCTCACAATGCTTAACCTAGGGAAAATTTTGATAGGCATGGGCTATGTGCCCCGAAGTGCTCCGGAATGACTTGGCATAATGATGCATGTTTGGGCACATAGACACACACATCCACAAACTCCAGTAGGCTTTGTTTGACACTTTCTCAAGGGAAGCTTTCTCATTTACCTTTCTAAAGCACTGAGTAAGCCCTAAGGTTTTAGGGCTTTCTATTTGGTCTTAAAATTAAAATACAAAGAAGCATATATATTGACTATGGTAGTGGTGGTTTTTAGTCACTAAGACATATCCATGTCTTATGATCCCATGGACTGTAGCACAACAGACTCCTCTGTCCAAGGGATTTCCCTCACAAGAAAATTGGTGTGTACCAATATACTGATGATTCATTACTGCTAATAAGTTCTGACTTCAGATATATCAAAAGGATGTTTCTGCTACCAACACTAAATGAATCAGCCTTCAAATGGTTAAGTATTTTAATNCCACACACACCCACACACATAGCACATTTAAATTAAAGATAGAAGTCTAATGGTGGCAGTGGCACATAGATCTGAGAAATAAATGGGAAAAAATGAATAATAAAATTGAGGACTTGGGTTTCTGTAGCACTCCAAATATAAAACCTGAAGTATAAAACGTACTTGCCTAATAGGATGAGGTAGAAAGAACTTTAGATTTTAATAAGAAGAACTAGATTTTAATGGTTGCTTTTCTAGTTACTATCTGTGTGAGGTTGGGCAAATCCCTTAACTGTCAAGAGCTTTATATTTCTCATCTGTGAAATGGATATAATAGGGAGTCCTTGGAGGATCAAAAAATAATGTAGATACAACCTTTAGAAATTGCAAAGCATGGTACAGATTTCAGGGATTATAGAAGTAAGAGATTTCGAAAATGATTCAGAGATTTCAGAGATTATTTCAGAGATGAAATAAGTATGACAGAGATACTGTTTTCAGTTTGCACATGAAAAAAAAAAATGAGATGTGGAAAAAGGAATATGTGGCCAGGCTAAAACCGGACCTGGGCTTTTGAGTCCAAATGCTGGCAGTATTGTGTGCTTGACTATGCTGTTTCTAAACTAGAGTTGTGCATATTTCACAGGGCATAGCTGTAGTAAATTAACCTAAACTGATTTCAAGGACTTTTAAACATGTAATTATTGAGATATCTTAATAAGAAATGCTAATATTAACCAGATGATGTTGATATTTGTTTTCAAATGCAGGTAATGAATTTGGGCATCCTGAATGGTTAGACTTCCCAAGAAAAGGAAATAATGAGAGCTACCATTATGCACGAAGGCAGTTTCATTTAACTGATGATGATCTTCTTCGTTATAAGTTCCTAAATAACTTTGACAGGGATATGAATAAATTGGAAGAAAGATGTGGTTGGCTTTCAGCTCCACAGGTAAGCGCTTTACTCTCAATGTTATGTTTTAGTCACCAGTGTTGTACATGCTTAGAATGACAATTGACTTAAATCTATATGCAGATCTCTTAAACAGCACTTTATTATTCCATGCACAGTGCCCTGTGACATACTTCAGGTTGTCAAAACATGTCACCAAAATCTCCCCAATAGATAACGAAAATCTTCAGCATAATTCCCTGCTTACTTTCCTGGTTAGCTTGTCGTTGTTGTTTAAATTTGGTAATTTTTATTTCAGTTGGTTAAAACTAATGACAAAAGCTCCACATGGAATCCATTTTGGAAATTGCTGTGGAAACATCTTAATTGTTTTGACTGTTTTTTCTTTATATAAATAATTATGCTGTCATAATGAAACTACTTTGACAACATGGAGATTTCTTTATTCTTATTTTTCCTTCCTTTACTGGTCTCTAACTTGTCATTTCAATAGATGCCATTATACCTGCATGCTGTTTTGTATTTTTCATGAGGCTGACTCTCCTCTGGAATTAAAGTCTCAGTTTTTCAATAAGTTTTAGAAAATGTAATTAACAGGTGAAAATTTTATACAGGCTTTTTTTTTCCTCCCTTTGCAAAAATTAGCATATAGTATGTGTTACTTATAATCCATTTACTTTTTACTGGTGCTGTTTGAAATTACCGTTGATGTGTTTTTACTTTGTTGTCTCTGATTTTTTTTAATGGTTGAACAAAGGTACTTATACATTCGGGAAGATTGGCTACATGACACGAATGCCCTAATCGCATTTATTCATAGTGCTGTTTCCAGAAGAGAGAGCAAAATGATGCTCCTTTTCAATAGGAACAATGTTGAATACCAAAAGGCATGCTGTTTACTCTAGAGCCTTAGCTCACATTTCTAAATTACCAAGAGTAGTGCTGCTGGCACGCATGGAAATAAGTCTTCTCAGAGCTGGGGCTGGAAGTGGGTGGGGTTGAAAAAGCAAAAGCTTCTCTCTCACTGCCTACCGTAAAATGTGATGTAGAAAATAAGAGAGCTTGTAGATGTTGTAATTGCATTTGAAACTCTTTCATTAGATGAAAAGAAAAAAAAAATGTAGATTGTCAAGGCGTTTTGGTTGCTTTTGAATCTGACAAAACCATGCAATACTATAAAGTTTTTAAGAAAAATTAAACTTTAAAAATCTGAATATAATAACAGTGTTACAGTGTATTTTGAAAAATACTTTAATGTGCCTTCACGTATTAGTCTAGAGACTAAAACAAAAGTCTTAAAGAAAATTCACTTATAAGTAGTTCTAATATACTTACTCACATAGACACACACATAAGTGCTTTCTGTATAGCACAGGTACTATGTTTTTACTTAAAACCTAATCCTCTGTGTTTTGTTTGAGCTTGGCAATTGGTTGGTGAGATTTGTGTACTCTTTAAGCAATGTTTGAAACTGCTGTTGGCCTTGATATGGCAAAATTTTGATATGGCAAAATTTCAACAGGTTCAAAAAGTGTAACATGCTAGCACTTTCATTGTTGGCTTAATAACAAGGCTGTTAATAAAGACCAAAAAAACCACAACTTTTTGTAAAGAATTTACTTATAGCAGCATCTGGCTATTATTTGTATATATTCTATGTGTTAATTCTTCCAGGCCTATGTGAGTGAAAAGCATGAAGGCAATAAGATCATTGTTTTTGAGAGAGCTAGTCTTCTTTTCATCTTCAACTTTCATCCAAGCAAGAGCTATACTGATTACCGAGTTGGAACAACATTGCCAGGAAAATATCCTTTTTGTTGCCAGTGAACATGACTGTCATTCGATTTTTATTTCATCATAGAATGTAAGAAAGACTAATGCTGATCTTGGTGACAGTGGCTCTCATTTTTTTCATCTGAAAACTGAAGGACTTGAAATAGTTAATGTATCTTTGCTCAGTTCAGTTAACTAAAGTAATCCTGAACTCCACTCTGGCTTTAAAAAATATGATTATGAACATTCTCTTAAGTAATATTTTAATTCAATATGTAGTATAGGAGGTGATTGTTGTTTATTTTTATGAAAATATTTTATAAGTTGCCTCTGAGAGTCATCTCCTTTCCCCCTCCATGGAATACGTGAGTAAATAGTAGTTGTAAAGATGGCCTCCTTCTCTTTTCTTTTTCCTGTCTTCTAAAATACAAGACATAGCTCACTTTTTCCGGGGGGTCTGAATTGATAAGAAATCAGGGCATGAGAGATGTAAGCAACAGAAATATCAGGGAGAATGTTTAGATACTGTCTACATTCATTTGCTCATCCATTCATTCATTTCACAGATATTTTATGAGCACCTATTTATTGAACACCTGCATGCCAGCCCTGTGTGAGGTGCTGGAAACACGGGAATTTTCCTGGCAGATAAAGTCACGGCCTTCATCGAGCTTTTAAACTAGTGAAGAAGACAAATATTAATCATTTGAAGTGTGATCCTTATTACGAAATGAAACATGCATGTGTTTGAAAGAGTTTAGGACTTACCCAGTCCATGGGAAAAAAAAGCAACAGATTCAGGATGTAGTAATAACAACCCAGCGCAGATTTTTAAACAAGCAGGAGAAAGAATGTGTTCTTCCCCTGAAGCCCTGATAGTGATTAATGTCTGCCACCGGAGGAAGATGCCTGATTCCGGCATGATCTCTTACAAGCCAGGGTGTCTCTAGCTACAGTAAGAGAAACCCCCGATTCAACTGGCTCAGACAATAAGGAAAAGTGCATTTTGCTGAACAGTGGAAGCCCTGAGGTCAGGTGACCCCAGCACTGTGACAGTATCATCAGGTTCCCTGGTCCACCAGCCTTCCCACTTCCAACTCTCAGGGTGCCAGCAGCATCCAAAGGGTGTCACCTGATAGAGTTGCAAGACAACAGCCTTGGTTCCAAATGTCACCTTCAGACACAACAAAAGGCAAATAGATTTGTATGGTTTTTAGGAACTAAGTCACTTTAGCAAATTTCCTTTGTATTCCATTGACCAGAATTCAGTCACTTATCCCCAGAGAAGTGTCTAGGGAGGAGAATGCTTTCCTCATGAGTAGCTTAATCAGGAATTACCCCCTGAGTCTCCAGGAAGCGACCTCCTTGGGGAAGTGGTCGTCCAGACAGAATGTTTCTCTGGCCGTAAGGAGGAAAAGGCCACGATGTCCAGTGAGTAGCAGGCTGGTGCTGCTCAGGGACGCTGCAGGTGGTGAAAGATGTTCCCTGTCTTCTCTCTGCTCCTCCCCAATCACCCCATCCCCTAGGACATCAGAGCATGTAGGAAGGAAGGCTATTGCTGTGGCTAAATATGCCCCAGTTAACACAGAGACTGCTCAGATCATGGAAATCAGTGTCACGGGGTTGTCTGCCCTGAAGAAGAGCTGTACTGTTCAGGAGGCAACTGTTCTTACCATCTCCTTGAAGAAATACAAACAGCGGCTAGACATGTAGCAACTCATTCATAAGCCTTCTCAGCAACAAACTGCTCAAGTATTAAACCCTAGACTAGATCCTGCTGTATCTAATGATGGCATATAATCAAACTGTAATTTTGACTATTATTAAACCAAAATGCATTTACAGAACACTTGCGATCTACTGCAATGTTTGGTAGTTAAGCACTGTCCTTGACCCTAAGTCGGAGAGAAGAGATTTGTAAACCCAGGCTAAGATGTAAGGCACAATGCAGTACAGGGGATGGAGCAGGAGTGTTCCATGGGACNCCTCATGAGTAGCTTAATCAGGAATTACCCCCTGAGTCTCCAGGAAGCGACCTCCTTGGGGAAGTGGTCGTCCAGACAGAATGTTTCTCTGGCCGTAAGGAGGAAAAGGCCACGATGTCCAGTGAGTAGCAGGCTGGTGCTGCTCAGGGACGCTGCAGGTGGTGAAAGATGTTCCCTGTCTTCTCTCTGCTCCTCCCCAATCACCCCATCCCCTAGGACATCAGAGCATGTAGGAAGGAAGGCTATTGCTGTGGCTAAATATGCCCCAGTTAACACAGAGACTGCTCAGATCATGGAAATCAGTGTCACGGGGTTGTCTGCCCTGAAGAAGAGCTGTACTGTTCAGGAGGCAACTGTTCTTACCATCTCCTTGAAGAAATACAAACAGCTGCTAGACATGTAGCAACTCATTCATAAGCTTTCTCAGCAACAAACTGCTCAAGTATTAAACCCTAGACTAGATCCTGCTGTATCTAATGATGGCATATAATCAAACTGTAATTTTGACTATTATTAAACCAAAATGCATTTACAGAACACTTGCGATCTACTGCAATGTTTGGTAGTTAAGCACTGTCCTTGACCCTAAGTCGGAGAGAAGAGATTTGTAAACCCAGGCTAAGATGTAAGGCACAATGCAGTACAGGGGATGGAGCAGGAGTGTTCCATGGGACAAGAGAGGGGAAGTAAAAGAAAAAGAAATAAATGTGAGGGTGGGGGTGGAAAGAGAAACAGAGGTTGAGTAATTGATTGACTAATGAGATTTTAAAGCCTATATCACAGAGAGAGACAGAGATGATTTGTAAACTAATTAAGAAAAGACCTTAAAGCCTGGACCTTGAGAAATGGATAAGATTATGATAGAAAAACTTGAGGAAGGCCGTTCCTGCTGTTGGAAATCATAGCCTATACTTAGATAATGGACAGTACAATAGATTAATTGGGAGAATGATGACCCAAAAAGTACTTGGAGATTAAACTGAAAAGATAGATTGTGATCACATAATAGAAGATTTCAATTCCCTTTTAACTACTTTAGGGTTTTGTTTTGTTTTGTTTTGTTTTTTGAGTTTCATTAGGATCACTAACAAATGGAAATAATGGAATTTCAGTGATATTTAGGAGAAAAGCTTGGCTTAAGCTACACTGAACTCCTGTCTGAAGTCTGTGTGATTTAACAAATATTATTAAATGAAATATATATAATAATATAGTATATTTTATTAAACAAAACCCACCCAAAAGTTAATCTCATTTTGTGATACAAAGTTACACTGTACGTGAAAGTCTAATTTGGCTTTGATATACTTTGCCACAAATTGAATCTTTCAAAACTTAGCAATTTGTTTAAATGTCTAAAAGCACTCTTATAGAGAAGTTTTCCATTTTAATAAACACTGAACACTTCATATTAGTGACCACAGAAAATGTACACATTATGTGTTGTAGTGATATACACATCTTGGAAAATTGGGCCATATCTTCATAGAAGTCATAGTTGCAGCCTTAGTCATCTGTTGCACCTCTAAGAGAACCTTGAAAAATATTGTTGCTTATTTTATTACAAGGATTTTGTCTCCTACAGATCTGTGTCCACTTGGGCCTTATTTACTCTGGCTGCCTTTCTCATTCCTCCCTTTCTGTCAACACGCTGTAACTAATTCCCATATGTTATTGCCTCCTCTGAGGACATTTGCATTTTAATAACCAGTCTCCTTGAATACTCAAAAGTATGCTGGACCTAATGAACTAGATATCTAATAGAATATTTTTTTAATAATGAGTATTTTTTTGGAGGGAAAGAGCAGGAGAGCATTTCCAACATACCTGAAACCATACTTTCTAATTAGCTACATATTAATACTGTCAGCCTTAAATCTTAGCTTGAAATTATAAAATCTTCTGGATTTTGTGATGGCTTATACTCTGATGACCCAGTTCAGTGCAGAAATCCCATCTATATATTCCTCTGCAAATCACAGCTGTCATTAGGACACTTTCCAGTCCTATGACTCACTGTTTCACAAGGTAAACAATTCAAGATTTGTTTCTTGTTGTTGTTTTTGTTAATGTAGCCTTACATGTCAATGTATTATATCTGTACTCTGGGGCCAATGCCTGTTCTACATGACAGCTATTCAAATCAAAAAGGCGTTTAAGTTGTTCCTCACAATACCACCTCTCCCTGGTCTTCCCTCTTCCAGACCAAAAATACCTCTGGTTTCTTTAATAGATTCTTGTGATGCTTTCCAGACCTGTTAGCATCATGTCTCTCTTATCAAAATGTACCCAGTATTGTTCACTTTCCTCTTTGTTGTGCTTCTGGAACTAACAGCAGAATATTCCAGATAACGGTCTGGCAAGTATGGCATGGAGTGCCCCATTACCTCCTCTTGTCTTGAGACTACTCTCTCTCGTCAATGGAGTTAAAGTTACACCAGCTTTTCTGGCAACCATCACATTTTTTGCTCTTATTCACATTCATATAAAAAGTTTTCGTTTTCTTTTCTGTGTACTTGTATTATGACATATCTCCCTTACTCTTTATTTATTCAGCTAATTTAATTAAAATCCCAAATTTAATATTGAGCATGACTTTTACCTCTCACTTGTTAACAGACAAGATAAAAGAGTACTAGAATATTAGTGATATGATTGTACCACCTTCCCTAAGCAGTAGATAGATCTCTTCTTTCAGCTTCTTATTGTTCCTTGCTTAGCTTACACAGTCCTTTTTATTATCCTTAGCATTGTACAAGTCTCATTTCTTTTTGGTCTTTCATCTTTCTGACTTTATTCTTATACCTTTAAACAACATTGTAGTTCAGCATTATAGAATCATTTCTGGAATAGGAAGTACAAAAATATTGGTATTTCTATGCTGTAGTTTCTGACTTTACCAAAGTATTCTATGCCATTGGTATTTCCAACTACCAAGCCAGTGAATTGAATACAGATTTCCTCTGTGAAGGATCCACAAAGGCAAGATTGGATGTATTAATCAAGTCAAGAAATTCATCAAATTTTTAATTCCCAGGAAAGCAGGATTTGGTACCAGAACAAATTTAAAGTTTCTAAAGAAGTCATTTGAACTTCCTCTGTCACTATGAAATATAAACCTGCAGTTGGTAGCATGTCTGAATTCTTGAATAGTTCCATCTTTTGAACCTGTGTATCCTGTATATCAAATAGCAAGACATCAACTTTCACTCATATCTGTGTAGAATATGAGCTGACTGTCTTTCCAAGAAACTGTTGTAAAAGGAGCTATTTTGGGGGCAATGCCAGGCAGAATAGAAGCAACGCTTTAAGAGTACTTTCAGCTGTCACTTCAAAATAAGATGATAAATTTGAAAGGTTGAAGGGGCATCTGCTTTGTATTACTAAGGTTTTGAACCCAGTCTTCATGGTGACTACTAAAGGACATAGTTTCGTTTCTGGAAAAGGAACATGCAGGATTATTCTAGAAAACAAACAAAAAAATAGCAACAGTAAAATCACTTTGCCGGTGCACTGTCTCGCATTTGTCTTTCTGTCCACTAATCTTCAGAGTAGTAGTCACCAGTGTTCTTCCATTCAGTGGATAGTAACGTGAGTAAAACAGAACTAAGACCCAATGTACTGGCTAAGGAGGTACATTCACAGTTACATGCTCAGGAAGACACGCTGTATGATGTGGTATATTTGCTTATGATTTTACATTGTTTAGCTGGGTAGAATGGAGAAGGCAATGGCACCCCACTCCAGTACTCTTGCCTGGAAAATCCCATGGATGGAGGAGCCTGGTGGGCTGCAGTCCATGGGGTCACTAAGAGTCGGACACGACTGAGCGACTTCACTTTCACTTTTCACTTTCATGCACTGGAGAAGGAAATGGCAACCCACTCCAGTGTTCTTGCCTGGAGAATCCCAGGGACGGGGGAGCCTGATGGGCTGCCATCTATGGGGTCGCACAGAGTCAGACACGACTGAAGCGACTTAGCAGCAACAGCAGCAGCAGCTGGGTAGAAAGTGCAAGTGAAAGTGAAGTCACTCAGTTGTGTCTGACTCTTTGTGACCCCATGGACTGTAGCCTACCAGGCTCCTCTGTCCATATGATTTTCCACGCAAGAGTACTGGAGTGGGTTGCCATTTCCTTCTCCAGGAGATCTTCCTGACACAGGGATTGAACCCAGGTCTCCTGCACTGTAGGCAGACGCTTTACTGTCTGAGCCACCTAGAAAGAAACATAATTCCCTTTATAGTATCAGAATCAGTATTTTATTTCTATGGTCACATTTCTTCACTTAGACCATTATCAAATCAATGTTGAATCAAAAGGAAGACTGCTAAACCCCGAAGGACAGACTCTTTCTACCCAGCTAAACTCTCTCTAATCCATTTTGAGTAACACAAATGATGATGATTTTGAGGGATGTAGGGGGGAAGTGTTGGTATAGGGGATCTCTTTTGAGGTCCTTCTGTTTGCTAGCCATTAAAAAAAATCTAGTTTAATATTTCTAGGTGCCCTATAAGGTAGGTTGTGTTAGATTCCTGTGACCGAACAGGAAATGAGGGCTTTATATAACTGTAACTATCTAACTTCCTCCAGCACACAACTGGTGAAGGACAAGCAGTGTGTTACAAAGCCCATGTTCTTCCTCTTTCTGTCCATTCATGGTGCATACATGTGGTCGGTGGTGGCAGTAACAGTGACATGAGCAATGCTGATTTATTTCTGTAATGTTCAAGTGATTTTGTTATAGTTCTGAGAGAATAGGCAGCATGAGAGAACCATACACAATTTCATGGCATGAGCTTCTCTCCCATCAGGTTCCGTCAGTACATCAGCATCATCCTCTACAAATTTTTCCCAACAAATTCTTCTCCATGACCCCTGTCATCATCATCCAAAAGAAAAGAAAAAAAAAATATTTTTAAAGAGTAAGACAAGAAATAATTGACTCAGGTCAATTACTGTGATTTCTTTTCATTCTGGAGGAGAATATAAATGTGCTATAGTTCTTTGTTCAAAGTGAGACTCTTTTGGTGCATCACGTCAATTAAGTTTACTGTGAAATATTCATGTAAGTGTTAAGCCCTCATAGATCATTTATAAAGTATGTGTCTTGGTAGATACAGATTCTTATCACTCCAAGAGCATAAACAACACCAGTATCAAATGTTTTCAAATCTTTTGTCAGCATGCTGTTGAGGTGGGTGTGGGAATAACAGTATAATAGCAGCCCCCTTTCCAAATGGCTTTTCAAACTGTTACAATACTGCAATGTTTAGAGGAGTGATCATCAAGTATGGCTTGTGAAGACTATGTGAATACAGGCCAAAAATATTTAAAACTAGGGGAACAGATGAGTAAATAGTTGGATCTGACTCAAGATCTTTGCAATATTTTCATTAAACTGCTGCAAGATGTACTTTTTAAAATGTAAATTCAGACACTGACATTTGCAACCTGTACACAGAGTTTCTTATGAGCAAATAAGGTCACTTGGATGATTCACTGAAGTGTGATAACTGAAGGCAGAGATGTGGCTGTGAGTTGCTTAGTTTACAAGAGCCTTTGAAGCATGGTTATATAACATTCTGTGTTTATTAGAATCTGGGCTTTGTGCAGCAAATAAAAACAAAGTACTTAATTTAGAATTAGCTAGATGGCCACATTCTATTCAGATCTGTATGTAAAGGTTAATTTCTGGACTAAAAATGTAGAGCTTAACATTATATTTTTCCATATTTATCAAGTTTTGATTAAACAAAAGTTTTTTTAAGAAATATAAGTGTTTCTGATAAAAGATCTATATAGTGACTTTGAACACACTTGCATATGTGAGGAGAGAGAAAGTGTGTGCTTTTACCCTATGTGGCCATATAGTGATGAAGCTCTTTATGTGAACACGGACAGATAATCCTACTAACAGTGCTATATTTAAGTCCCTCTTTTTTTCAATAGCTTCACTATGGATATATACTCGTGGCCTTGGTTCTCCTTCTTTAGTTTCAAGATGAAAGTGATACTTCTAAACATTACCAAGAGGTACTTTCAGTAATTTTTCATCGTTAAACCCGGTCCAGAAATCACTGAGATTTAATGATAATAACAAATGTGTAACCCCACCTCCACTGGCAATAAAGAGCCTATGATTTAGCTTCATTTCTCTACTCAGAAAATTTGAGATGAGTCACAAAGTAAGAAAAATATTTTGTAACTGATGTAACACTTCAAGATTGGCTTAATATATATTCATAAGACTATAGGCAGTAATGAATAATGAGTGAGCCCTTACTACACGCATATGTTTTTAGATTTTTTTAGTAACTGAGTGCTATTCAGTGTCTCAGTGCTTCTGAGACATTCAACACCATTTCTGTTTTTGGTTCATAGCTCAATTGCTCAGTGATGGTCTCCTCTGGTTCCTGAAATTCATCTAACAATAGCTCAGTCAAGATTTCCCTTCTCTGTTTCTTGTCCTTCTGGGCAATAAAGAAATCAGAAATACTATTGCATCCTATAAAAATAGTACATTCTCCCCTGTGAGTTGTATCACTAATAAGGGGAAAACATTTGTTCCTAGCATAATTATTTTTACCAGTTTGTGAAAGGAGGTATTCAGTTCAGTTGCTCTGTCATGTCTGTCTCTTTGTGACCCCATGGACTGCAGCACACCAGTCTTCCCTGTCCATCACCAACTCCCGGAGCTTGCTCAAAATCATGTCCATTGAGTCGGTGATGCCATCCAACCATCTCATCCTCTGTTGTCCCCTTCTCCTCCTGTCTTCAATCTTTCCCAGCATCAGGGTCTTTTCCAATGAGTCAGTTCTTTGCATCAGGTGACCAAAATATTGGAGCTTCAGCTTCAGCATCAGTCCTCCCAATGAATATTCAGGTATTATTATATGGAAATTGACTCCAAGATACTTGGTAAGACTGAGTATCTCTCTTACCTGCATATTAGCAATTATATTTTTACTTGGAATGTATGAGGTAAACATAAAACTAAATTGTTGATGGAAGGATGGATAGATGGATAGATGATGATGAAGAGAGAGATGGGCAGATGGGTGGATGATGAATAGATGGATGGATGGATAGATGGAGGATAGGACTCTCTCAAGGTGGGAAGCCCCTGAAGTTGTTTAAAATTAATTAATTAAGACACAAAGATTTCTATAATTCATTGCTTTCCCCTTAGAACAGATATTTAATTAAATGGTAGAAAGGAAAAAGTTGGTAAAACATTATAAATAACATACATCATGATTTTGTAGAATTTAAAATTATGGAGTCTGCTGTCAGAATACTTGCTGAACAGACTTTTATAATAAGATCTACCATCTAGTCCAACCTTTTTACATTTTGCATGCTACAAGCACTTTACACTTACTATCTCATTTAGTAAATTTTTTTCCTTTCCTGTGGAATAGCATTGCAAACTCTAATGGATGGAAAGCCACAATGAAACATTGGCCTGAAAGGTTTCATATCTGGCTTTCTTTTTAAATAGTCTTTTATTTAATCAGTCCAGAACAGATTATTCTCTTCTATTTTGAAAAATAAATTATATTTATCACCTTTATATCTGATGACTTTTTTTTTTAATAGAGCATTCATTATCTACAATAAATCTCTAATACTGAATGTTAATTTACCTTTTATTTCTGGGTCTCTGTAGAAATTAGCTCCCCGCCTCGCCACCTGCCACCCTTTTTTTTCTTCCACTGAATATCTCCTGCCTACAAGAAAGCTGCTTGGTTCTTCTGTAAGTGAGATATTTTTATTTTCACCATTTTCTATTAAGCTTTTCTAACTCATAATCTCACAGGGTCAAACTGAGGGCTCAGTGTTTCATTTAAATNCTTTTTTTTTAATAGAGCATTCATTATCTACAATAAATCTCTAATACTGAATGTTAATTTACCTTTTATTTCTGGGTCTCTGTAGAAATTAGCTCCCCGCCTCGCCACCTGCCACCCTTTTTTTTCTTCCACTGAATATCTCCTGCCTACAAGAAAGCTGCTTGGTTCTTCTGTAAGTGAGATATTTTTATTTTCACCATTTTCTATTAAGCTTTTCTAACTCATAATCTCACAGGGTCAAACTGAGGGCTCAGTGTTTCATTTAAATGTGAAAATGGTACTGTGAGTATTCCACAAGATTTCTTAAAATTAATCCATGATATAATTACTGATTCCCCATAACTGTTTAAAGGCTCCTAAGGATATATGGATGATCTTTTTCTGGGGAAAAGTGGAAAAAGTAAAGCCATGAACAATGTGTTCTCAGAAACAGTGGTTTCAGTTATAACCCTGTGTAAGAACCATTTCTGGTTCTATTAATGTGGTATCTTACCCTAATAATGGAAAAATGCCTAATTCCTATTTTATTTGTGAAATTTATCTGTGAAACTTACTGATATTCTTGGTAGTTATATAATATGAACTGTTGAATAAGGAAATAATTATTTAGATGTTATCAAGTAAAGTTATTTAATTAATGAATGTGTAACTTAAGCCAGTCATATTACCTTTCATTGTGGTTGAGTCACTAAGTCATGTCCAACTCTGCGACGCCGTGGACTGTAGCTCACTAGGCTCCTCTGTCCACGGGATTTCCCAGTCAAGAATACTGGAATAAGTTGCCGTTTCCTTCTCCAGGGGATCTTCCTGACCCAGAAATTGAACCCGCATCTCCTGCATTGCAGGCAGATTCTTTACCACAAGGGAAGCCCCATTACTTTTTATTGGCAGACAATAAATGTCTATTATAGGAACACTAATTGAAACAAAATTATTTTCTGTCTGTAAAATTATAACCATTACTGTGATTTTTTCTGATAAGCTCTTTATTATTTTTTGTGTGTGTGCTTAGCCACTTCAGTCATGTCTGATTCTTTGCAACCCTATGGACTTAGCCCACCCTCCAGGCTCCTCTGTCCATTGAATTTTCCAGGCAGGAATACTGGAGTGGGTTGTCATTTCCTGTTCCAGGGGATCTTCCTAACCCAGGGATCAAACCCATGTCTTGGGTCTCCTGCATTTTCTGGCAGAGTCTTTACCACTGTACCACAAAGGAAATCCTCTTTATTATTTAGGGAGAGTCAGTTTTCACTCCACTACTTTTGCTTCTAACCCTCTTCCTTTTTGTCCAGTTAAGGAAAGCAAAGGGAAAATTAGTTTCTATGGTGGTAGCATTCTTTTCTGATTCTGAAACATTCTTTTCTTCAGTTTATTCTCTTACTCTAACATTTTTATCTCACAAAAGCTTATGTAACTTGTATGATAGTAGGTGTTTCTGGGTCTCACATTTGTAAAAATTGAGAAATATGCTCTTATTACTTTGTTGTTCAGTCACTCAGTCATGTCTGACTCTGCAACCCCATGGACTGCAGCACTCCAGGCTTCCCTGACCTTCACTATCTTCCAGAGTTTGTTCAAACTCATGTCCATTGAGTCGATGAGACCATCCAACCATCTCATCCTCTTTTGCCCCCTTCTCTTCCTGACTTCAAAATTTCCCAGCATTAGGGTCTTCCCCAATGAGTCCACTCTTCACATCAAATGGCCAAAGTATTGGAGCATCAGCGTCAGTCCTTCCAATGAATATTCAGAACTGATTTCCTTTAAGACTGACTGGTTAGATCTCCTTGCTTTCCAGTGGGACTCTAAGAGTCTTCTCTAACACTGCAGTTCAAAAGCATCACTTCAGCCTTCTTTATGGTCCACCTCTCACATCCATAAATGACGAGTGGAAAAGCCATAGCTTTGACTAGACAGACCTTTACTATTTCTGCCTTTTAATATGGTGTCTAAGTTTGTCATAACTTTTCTTCCAAACATCAAGCATCTTTTAATTTCATGGCTGCAGTCACCATCGGCAATGATTTTGGAGCCCAAGAAAATAAAGTATGTCACTGTTTCCATTGTTTCCCAGTCTATTTGCATGAAGTGATGGGAGCAAATGCCATGATCTTATTTATTTGAATGTTGAGTTTGAAGCCAGCTTTTTCACTCCCTCTTTCACTTTCATCAAGATGCTTTTTAGTTCTTCTTCACTTGCTCCCTTAAGGGTGGAGTCACCTGCCTACCTGAGGTTATTGATATTTCTCCCGGCAATCTTGATTCCAGCTTGTGCTTCATCCATCCCTGCATTTTGCCTGTTGTACTCTGCATAGAATTTAAATAAGCAGGGTAACAGTATACAGCCTTGATGTACTCCATTCCCAATTTGCAACCAGTCCGTTGTTCCATGTCCAGTTCTCGCTGTTGTTTCTTGACCTGCATACAGATTTCTCAGGAAAATTTCTCAGAAAAAATTCTCTTTCAGAATTTTCTGCAGTTTGTTGTGATTCACTTAGTCAAAGACTTTCCCATAGTCAATAAAGCAGAAGTAGATTTTTTTTTAATCCTCTTGCTTTTTCTATGATCCAGTGAATGTTGGCAATTAGACCTCTGATTCCTCTGCCGTCTCTAAATTTAGCTTGTACATCTGAAGTTCTCAGTCTACTCTTGAGGCCTCACTTGCAGATTTTTGAGAATTACCTTGTTAGCATGTTAAATGAGTGCAACTGTGCAGTAGTTTGAATAATCTTTGGCATTGCCCTTCTTTGGGACTGTGATGAAAACTGACCTTTAAAATGCAATACTTGTTAAATAACTATAAAAATAAATAATTAAGTCTACATAGAATTCAATTCAAAATGTGCCAGAGTTTTTACTTATTCAATTGTGTAAGTTATCTTTATGTTTGACTATCACAGCCAAAACATTTGCTGATTTTGTTTTGAATTGTACAAAAATGCACTTTTCAAAAACAACTCAGCAGCTTACTCTTTCCATGTGTAATTCTCTTCCACATCTGCCTAGTAAGATTAAACCAATATGATGGGTTTATAGATGCTTGTAAAGTACTATGCTAGATTTATTATACCCCTGGGAAATACATATATTAACAATCACATAATGTGAGTTTATAGCTCTTTCACTCAATGTTTTTGATGCCTATGGAGAAATGTTTACTTTGAACCTTTCCTCTCACAATGCTTAACCTAGGGAAAATTTTGATAGGCATGGGCTATGTGCCCCGAAGTGCTCCGGAATGACTTGGCATAATGATGCATGTTTGGGCACATAGACGCACACATCCACAAACTCCAGTAGGCTTTGCTTGACACTTTCTCAAGGGAAGCTTTCTCATTTACCTTTCTAAAGCATTGAGTAAGCCCTAAGGTTTTAGGGCTTTCTATTTGGCCTTAAAAATTAAAATACAAAGAAGCATATATATTAACTATGGTAGTGGTGGTTCTTAGTCACTAAGACATATCCATGTCTTATGATCCCATGGACTGTAGCACAACAGGCTCCTCTGTCCAAGGGATTTCCCTCACAAGAAAATTGGTCTGTTCCAATATATTGATGATTCATTACTGCTAATAAGTTCTGACTTCAAATATATCAAAAGGATGTTTCTGCTACCAACACTAAATGAATCAGCCTTCAAATGGTTAAGTATTTTAATGTTCATTTACTTTGCAGACTTTAACTGGCAGATGGTGGTAGAGTGATAGAAAATATTATACCTAAGTGCATATCCTGGCCTTGCCAAATTATATATATATATACATATATATATATAATGTACATATATCTGTGTATATATATGGTTTCACAAGTTACTGTGATGTTCAATGCTTAAGTTCAGTCATCTGTATAAAGAAAGCTCACCAGTCAGTTTGATAATACAAGTCTTTGAGTATATGTCAGCTTTAGTGAACATGTAATCATTTACCCACTTCAACTAAGAATTATATAAAATGTCTATCTCCAGGGCTCATACCAGTCAGTTATTCACTTGAGAACTAATTGCTTCAAGCTGACATGCATTTGTTTAACTGTTGTGACTATTCTAAAAAGAAAGAAAAAGAAATCTTTTAAAATGTCTCAAGTAAAACTTTATAATGAAGTGGCATTGTGTTAAAAGTTATATTGTACAGATCTGTACAGATAAAACAAGGGAAGAAATTCAAGGTTGTTTTTTATGACTGAAGTAGTATTAAATTATTTCTTAAAGTTTAGCAAAAGTAAGCGTAGATCAAAACCCAGGGAGGAGACTGCAATAGGAAAACAATGCAAAGAAGATCCACTCAGNTTTATAACGAAGTGGCATTGTGTTAAAAGTTATATTGTACAGATCTGTACAGATAAAACAAGGGAAGAAATTCAAGGTTGTTTTTTATGACTGAAGTAGTATTAAATTATTTCTTAAAGTTTAGCAAAAGTAAGCGTAGATCAAAACCCAGGGAGGAGACTGCAATAGGAAAACAATGCAAAGAAGATCCACTCAGTAAATATGCCAGGTATTAATCCAGGTCCTAGGTAGAGGGGAGGAGGGGTGTGTAGGGAAAGACAACTCCCTTATAGAGATCTATTTAAATTAAAGAGAGAGAAAATATATAATAATTAAATTTATAGGATGATGAAAGTGAATAATGCTATGTTGAAAAATTGGGGCAAATGCAAGAGGGTGTGTTGTGTGCTTAGTCGCTCAGTCATGTCTGAATCTTTGCGACCCCATGGACTGTAGCCCACCAGGCTCCTGTTATCCATGCAATTCTCCAGGCAAGAATACTGGAGTGGGTTGCCATGCCTCCCTCCAGGGGATCTTCCCAACCCAGGGATCGAACCCAGGTCTTCTGCATTGCAGGCAGATTCTTCACCAACTGAGCCNAGAAATTCAAGGTTGTTTTTTATGACTGAAGTAGTATTAAATTATTTCTTAAAGTTTAGCAAAAGTAAGCATAGATCAAAACCCAGGGAGGAGACTGCAATAGGAAAATAATGCAAAGAAGATCCACTCAGTAAATATGCCAGATATTAATCCAGGTCCTAGGTAGAGGGGAGGAGGGGTGTGTAGGGAAAGACAACTCCCTTATAGGGATCTATTTAAATTAAAGAGAGAGAAAAAATATAATAATTAAATTTATAGAATGATGAAAGTGGATAATGCTATGTTGAAAAATTGGGGCAAATGCAAGAGGGTGTGTTGTGTGCTTAGTCGCTCAGTCGTGTCTGAATCTTTGCGACCCCATGGACTGTAGCCCACCAGGCTCCTGTTGTCCATGCAATTCTCCAGGCAAGGATACTGGAGTGGGTTGCCAAGCCTCCCTCCAGGGGATCTTCCCAACCCAGGGATCGAACCCAGGTCTCCTGTATTGCAGGCAGATCCTTCACCAACTGAGCCACCAGGGAAGTGTTTAATTTTCAGTTAGGATGTTCAGAGTAGTCTTCTCAGTCGTTCTCAAAAGCATGAGGATCATTAAAAAAATAAAATAAAAATTTTAAGTGTGTGGTCCTCAAAGAGGCCAAGGTACTGTCCAGTTAAGCTTCAGTGTTCAATCTTTTTAAATAACAGGGGAATTGTTCAGATTCTAGTGAGAATAGAGTCATGGAGGAAAGGAAGGGGAATAAAAGTCAGAAAGAAAAGGCCAAGTTGGATTAAAAAGTAAGAGAGTAAGTTAACAT
>SJYS01022539.1:19081-35560 GCA_006410695.1 Philantomba maxwellii | reverse complement strand
AGGGAGGCCTGGCGTGCTGCAATTCATGGGGTCGCAAAGAGTTGAACATGACTGAGCAACTGAACTGAACTGAAGAGATAGGGAACTAGCCCAGGAAAGAGTGTTCTGAACAGGGGACCAGGCAGAGGCCAAGATCGCGAGGAAGGAAAGGAAGGATGTGGTGTGTTCAAGGACCCGCAAGACTCTGTGGCCAGAGCTGGTAAAGGGAGAAGGGATAGGTAAGGTAAGGTGAAGTCGCTCAGTTGTGTCCGACTCTTTGCGACACTGTGGACTGTAGCCTACCAGGCTCCTCGGTCCATGGGGTTCTCCAGGCAAGAATACTGGAGTGGGTTGCCATTTCCTTCTCCAGGGGAATCTTCCCGACCCAGGTATCGAACCCAGGTCTCCCGCATTGGAGGCAGACGCTTTAACCTCTGAGTCACCAGGGAAGCCCCGCAAGGCTCTGTGGCCAGAGCTGGTAAAGGGAGAAGGGATAAGCGAAGAGCTTATCTGAGAGGGGAGTTGCACATATTCAAGAAGGAGCTGAATCGGGACTCTGCAGGGCATGCAAAGAAGTGGATTGCACCTTCAATCAGTGGCAAGCCTCTTGACTGATTTAAAGTGGTGCAGGGACTAAAATACACATAAGATAACCTTATACTATTACTTTTAAGGTTTTGTTCCTAAAATGACAGGAGAAACACAAACCAGAACGATAATCAGTGTCCTGACTTGACCAGTCTTTTGCATGTTACTTTTATTTACCCGACTAGACTAACGTTGTGAACTGGAGGGCAGCGTGCCTTCACCACCTGCCAGTTCGGAACCAGAGCCGCCAAGGCTATTTCTGTCCTTTGTGTCTGGGGAGCGTTGGTATTGTAAAGCGTATGGAGCCCTCTAGCGGTGATCGTTTTAAAGGCGTCTTAATGCCAGAACTGTCGAATAGAGCTTCAGAGCCAGTAGAATTATTGTAAAGGGAGCTGTAATTTACGCAATAGCGGAATGCATCGTGCTTTGATATGATATCAAGCCCAGTGTTTCTTTCACATGCACTGACACGACTGTGTTGATTTAGGTGTACATTCCAAACCGAGTGGCCCTCATCCTTCGCAATGTGGACCTGCCCAACTGAGGAGATCTGATTTCAGCTCCCGCAGAGGAAGACCTGTGCTTCGTTTTCCCACGCTCACTGTCCCAGAACTTGTAATGTGTAAGCTTTTCAAAATATATTTGTCTAGCCGACATGTCCGATGTCTGAAATTCAGTATTGGTTTATGAAAATGAATGTCAAACTTTATTCTTTAAAGAGTAGAAGGGGACATATTTTTGAAATTTTAGCGATCCTAGACTACATTGTCCAGCTAGAATCCTTGAAGTGTTGTATATCATGTCTTTAAAGAATTTTGCCTTACAGCCCAATTATTTAATCCTTTTAAGTTCAAATTTGAATCATGTGTCCATGTTTGATTATTTCTGTTGAATGAATACAGTATTTTTTTAAAGGCAAATATTTGGTGACTTTAATTTGTTCTGGTATCTCTTGGTCTAAATTACAAGACACTAGAGATTGTTACTTTCCTTTTTCAAAATGTGTTTAGAAATACTGTAATAAATATATAGTAATACTATAAAACAAAGAATTGTGTCAAATATAAAAGTTGTTGCATATGAACCCATCATGCCTTATTTTGCATAAGTTTTATCTTGTGGTCTCTATTTCATTTAATATCTTGGTATGTGCTGGTATCTTTATTTCTGAAGGCTTGACCTGGTAATTGTAACATTTCAGAAAACATCTTTTACTTTCAACCAATAAAAAAATATTGCACAGTTGTCTATGCTAATGTTTATTTTACTGTGATGTTATGTAATTTTTTTAGAGTGAAATTTAAATGCCTATCTCAGCTCTGAAATCTTCCCCACACTTATGCACATATGCATGATGGACTAAGTGTGGGAGTTAATACTTTTTTTTTTTCTTTAGGTACTATTGTGACTTGAAATTATACCAACCAACTCAGATATCTAAGCTCCTCTCCAACTCTAAACCTGAACACTTTTAGAAGCTGAGTTAACTGCTTTGACAGTTAATAGTGAGATACTCCATCATGAAATTGCCCCTTAGTTTATTAAAAAGCAGGCCACAAATGTGTAATCACTGATATGCAATCCATTTGTAACTGAGAAATTATGATGTACTTATGAGACATAAAGTATATGTCACCTTTTTAAAGGTTTAATATTTTCCTTTACATTAATACTGACTGCTTCTTTGTTTTTAGCCTGATTATCGTGACTAATAAGGAGTGCATGAAAGTCTTTCTCTTAAAAACTGGTTTAGTAATGGAAGAGATTAGCAAAAGAGACTTCCTTTTATAGCTAAACCTGTGTCTTAACCATCTTCTTTATCATTTGAGTAAAACCTTAAATCTAGGTCTGACATGTGTAATTTGCTTTAATTTCAAGTAGAGTAATAATTTGACTTCCTGACAGTGAAGCCAGCTGATGGTGATACACCCTAGAAAACAACTGAAAGAAAGCCTTCTGTAAATGCTTTTCCCCTTTCAGATATGTTATTAACATCTTAGTGCTGCCACGATCTTGTACCATGCCTGTTACTGATAATAACATAATGTACAACCCTGATGTTTTGTGTTCTAGCTTATCATTTCTTACCTTTCTTTATATTTCTTATGATAAAGATATATGCTAATTTTCTATCATGGCTCTTTAAAAAATGATAAGGAATTACTTCACACCTAAAACTTGTTTTCGCCCGCCCCCCGCCTTCTACCTCTGTGGAAAATCATAAAGACCAGTGCAGTTATATGCTATATTTTCATTATGTTGATTGACCTTACTAATATGGTCTTTAGAATTCACAGTGTAAAGTCAAATTTATACCTGATATAATGTAAGTTAATTGCCTTTGTCAAGTTTTTTCCCACAAGAAGGATGATAAATAGATATCGCTAGGTGTGAAAAATAAAAATATATGCAAATAAATAAAATATTGAGTCCAAAATAGAATGTGTTTGGAGTTTTTTCCTCTACCTGTCATAGCAAACAGCCTTTACGGAACATTTTAATATTTGCAGTATACTTCACTTTACATCTCCATTTTTATATCAGTAACATTCTCATCACCATGTATTCTGGTGAGAATATTTTTTCTTTTTATTGGTTAAACATTTTCAATAATCACAACAGATAGATGCAAAATTTTATTCTGTCTGCCCTATAATAATGTTTTCTCCTCTGTTGTGTTTGTTACCAACATCAAAAGTGATCTAGCTTCATTGACTTTTTTAGGGTAAGTATTTTTGCTGTTTAAATTTTTTATGTTCTAGAAAACAGATGACTACAGACTTATTTCCATCACTTTTAATATTAGCAAGAAAGTGTTAGGAATTGCTTTATTATCAAAAATAGAATTTACCCATCATGCTAATAATACTTGATGTTTTAGTTTAATACTAGAAAGTGTCATCATGTATAATAATCAAAACTTGAACTGTACACATTTTTCCTAGAATGTTTCTCCCTTTATACCATTTGAACTCTGTGGGTCAACTTATTTCATATTTCCTTTTTGTACCTTTGATGTTTCTCACTTGGCCCTGTTCTTAGCTGATGTATTCATCTCTAACATAAAATGAGGGATTTAGCCACCATGTTCCTCGAGATCAAAAAAATAACCAATGACAATAAATTGACTTTTCTCATAGCAACTGTAAAAGAATGCATGTATTTTCTTCCTCTGACTCCAGACTCCCCTTAGCAATATCAATTCAACATTTGTCACCCATCAGGGTTATAGCCATTGCTATGCGGGATCATACAGGAGGCTGTCTGGATAAGGAACCTATTCTTCAAATAATACAGGAGAGAGTGCAGACAGATCTAGGGGAAGCGATGAAGGGTAATGTGTTTTCCTCTGGTGTTCTGCTTGCAGCTTCAGGGCAAATATCTCTTCACTGTCTCTGGTCCTGCAGCCACTGAATCAGGTGATGAAAGCATTATAAAATAGGTTTCCTATTGCTCTTCCTGTTTAGAATGAAGCAGAGCAAACATGCCTGATAGAAAGCAAAACAAGGAGGCAGCTGACTGCCTGGCCTTATACCTCTCAGACTATTTCTTTTTGCCTGTTTTGACTCATGTCCTGAACTAGGGTTCTTTCGAGGGGTGGGGTTTCATTAATCTACATATTCCTTATAGAGAGACAAGCACTGAGCTTTGAATTTTGCTAGGTGGGATATTCTGATGAAAGAAAATAGAAATCTAAGGCACAGCAATGTCATGTCCTTTATGCAGTAGAGTTCATTTATCATTCACAATGCGTGAGAATTGAAATGTAGATAAATGCTCCCACTAAAGCCAGCCTTCAGGGGGAAAAAAATCAAATGAACTCCCTACTAATTTTTCTGCTCTATTATCTTATTAGTGGTGATTTGTAGAGAATTGCAGAGAAACATTCATACTTTAGGGCAGAATTTCTTAATTGGTAGTGTGAGGAATCTTTAAGATTACAGTAGTTATAAGTGTTTTTGTCTCCATAATTTAAAACATTACATCTGTATTTTAACTCTTGGCAAAAACTGTGCAGAGAATGTGCTGTTTATTTATGTGAGCAAAGGGGGATTCCATGATAGTGCTACTTATACCAAAGGGCAAGTATTTCAGAAGTTTACTTATTACTTAACAGTTTTTCTTGTCATTTCTGCTGGATCAGAGAGAGAGATTTGACCCTCATGTATGCTTGCACAGACTATTTCATCTAGAAACCTGAAAAATGCTTTAAAAGAAGTGATATAATGTTTAGAAGACCTGAGTTCCAGTTGTAGCTCTTAATTCCCAGTGTCTCATTTTAGAAAGCACTCAGTGACTTTACTAGGGTCTTAAGACAATTAAAGTAAAAGTGAGGGGAAAAGCATCATCATTGGTTTTATAAAGAGCTAGTGTTTGATCAGTAACTGCATGGATGGTGAGTCAGCATTTGGAGACATATTCCAAGTTTTTATGTCACCAGGAACACCCTGTTACTGTCACATGCCACTTGTCCGTCCTTCAAGGCTTGTGCACTGTTATCTACATTCTTCCAGGCACGGGGTGCAGGCTGCTTTACAGAGAAGGGGATTTTGCATTTCCTCCACTCGTGCAGATGACCACAGTATCAATCTTCCCCCACAACTGCTTTTATTTGCTTATTTTAGCTTTTTCTCTGAAGGCACCAGGAGGTAACAGTGAGTTCCTTTTGGTGCTGTTAAGGTACTGCCCTCTTAGTGTGTCAGCTACTCAGACTCTTAGGTAAGCCAGCTTTATGAATGAGTTAGTGACCTCTTAATGGCAACAGTAGGTCAGGATACACTGAACACATAATGGAAGAGCCACAGCCTCCAGGGAGTTGCAGCAACCAGGTGTCAAGGTCTCTACTTCTTTCCCTCTTTCCCTTCTGCTCACAGTCCAGCATACCCTGCTGGCAGGACAAATAAATGACAGAGGAAGCTTAAGAACTGCAACTACATGTAAAAGAATGAAATCAGAACACCTCCTAACACCATGTTGTTGTTCAGACACTTGGTCATGTCCAGCTCTTTGTGACCCCATGGACTGCAGCGCGCCAGGCCTCCCTGTTCCCCGTCTCCCAAAGTTTTCCCTAATACCATACACAAAGATAAATTCAAGTGGATCACAGACCTAAATGTAAGACCAGAAACTATAAAGCTCTTAGAGGAAAACATAAGCAGAACACTGACATAAATCACAGCAAGATCTTCTATGACCCACCTCCCAGAGTAACAGCAATAAAAGCAAAAATAAACAAATGGGACCTAGTCAGGACTAAGTAGGACTCATTCACTCAGTCATGTGTGACTCTTTGCAACCCCCATAGACTGTAGCCCACCAGGCTCCTCTGTCCATGGGATTTTCCAGGCAAGAATATTGGAGTGGGTTGTGATTACCTACTCCAGGGAATCTTCCTGACCCAGGGATCAAACCCACGTATCCTGCATCTCCTGCATTGGCAGGTAGATTCTTTACCACTGAGCCACCTGGATAGCCCTCTAAATAAATGAGACCTAATTAAACTTAAAAGCTTTTGCACAACAAAGGAAACCATAAGCACGTTGAAAAGACAGCCCTCAGAGTGGGAGAAAATAATAGCAAAGGAAACAACTGACAAAGAATTAATCTCCAATATATACAAGCAGCTTATGCAGCTCAACATCAGAAAAATGAACAACCCAATCAAAAAGTGGGCAGAAGACCTAAAGAGACATTTCTCCAAAGACATATAGATGGTGAACAAACACATGAAAAGATGCTCAACATTGCTCATTATTATAGGAATGCAAATCAAAAAGACAATGAAGTATCATCTCACACCAGTCAGAATGGCCATCATCAAAAAGTCTACAAACAATAAATGCTGGCAAAAGTGTGGAGAAAAGGGATTCCTCTTACACTATTGCTGGGAATGCAAACTGATATGACCACTATGGAGAACAATATGGAAATTCCTTAAAAAAACTATGAATAAAACTACCATTCAACCCAGCAATCCCACTACGGGGCATATACCCTGAGGAAACCAGAACTGAAAAAGACACGTGTACCCCACTGTTCACTGCAGCACTATTTACAATATCTAGGACATGGAAGCAACCTAGATGTCCATCGGCAGGTGAATGGGTAAGGAAGTTGCACTACATATACACAATGGAATATTACTCAGCTATAAAAAGGAATGCATTTGGGTCAGTTTTAATGAGGTGGCTGAACCTAGAGCCTATTATACAGAGTGAAGTAAGTCAGAAAGAGAAAGACAAATACTGTATATTAACACATATATATGGAATCTAGAATGATGGTACTTACAATCCTATGTGCAGGGCAGCAAAGGAGACACAGACATAAAGAAAAGACTTTTGGACTTGTTGGGAGAGGGAGAGGGTGGATGATTTGGGAGAATAGCACTGAGACATGTACGTTACCATATGTAAAACAGCCAGCCAGTGGGAGTTTGATGTACGATGCAGGGAACACAAAGCTGGTGCTCTGTGACAGCCTGGAGGGATATGGTGGGGAAGGAGGTGGGTGGGGGTTTAGGATGGAGAGGACACTTATATACCTATAGTTGATTCATATTGTTGTATGGCAAAAACCATCACAAATTGTAAAGAATTATCCTCCAATTAAACTAATCTTTTAAAAAAGAATTGCAAATGATAGCTCATAATTAAAAACCAATTTGGCCCATCAGTTTTTTGGATTGAAAGGCTATACTGTCATCAGAAACATACATCTTCATTCAGTAAATATTTGCACAATTTAAAAGTAATTTTTTGAAAAAAGGGGGAAGTTATCAACCATCGATCTGCAATTTCCACAGTTGTCTCGTACTTAGAATAAGACAATGCAAAGCAGAAAACTAACAAAATAGGTATCATGCCAAATTAANTTTTTGGATTGAAAGGCTGTACTGTCTTCAGAAACATACATCTTCATTCAGTAAATATTTGCACAATTTAAAAGTAATTTTTTGAAAAAAGGGGGAAGTTATCAACCATCGATCTGCAATTTCCACAGTTGTCTGGTACTTAGAATAAGACAATGCAAAGCAGAAAACTAACAAAATAGGTATCATGCCAAATTAATTTGCCACAAAAAGATATAAATTAAACGAGGTAAGTGTTTGAATTATTTGTTCATACTTGTCTAAGTTAATAACAGTAAACAGCTGTAAGTGTATGAATAAATTCTTCTGACATACATGTATTTATAGCATACACACGGGTGTGCAGATATGCACAGACATACATATATAATGTGTAAGTAAACTGAAAACTCGAGAGTTCACTGACTCTGAAATTTATCTTGAGCTAATGAATCACTTGATCTCTGTGTATGATACTCATACCCAATTTTAGATATTTCTCTGGTCATATTAAGAGCATCGATCTGACCAGGTGATTTTATTTGGATTTGAAGAAGTTTGCACATCTTACAGTGAAATGCAATATATGTTTTGATCTCTTTAGAGAATTTCTCACCTCAACCTATTTGGCTGTAAGTCATTTATTTTTCCTCTAGAAAGGGGGGGAAGGCAGAAATGAAATATCTTTATTACTTCTTTATTTACAGCCACTGGGGATTCTTTTTAACTGAGTTTGTAGTGTCACTTTCCATTTACTCCAGTAATATAAATAATGAAAAACACTGCATGTAATTTCATTTCANAGCATCACTGACTCAATGGACATGAGTTTGAGTAAACTTTGGGAGTTGGTGATGGGCAGGGAGGCTTGGCATGCTGCAGTCCATGGGGTCACAAAGAGTTGGACATGACTGAGCAGCTGAACTGAACTGAACTGATCTTTGTGCCAAGATAGTTTTCAAGTTCTAGGAATTATTTTTGTCATGTGTTACATAGAAACAAAAATTTTAAAAACCTTGAACCCAGCTTATAGATCTTGGTTTATAGTGTTATTCTCCAAAAGAATGAACCAAGACTACTTGGAGAAATGGCTGATTCTAGGACTAGGGCAGGAAATATACAAGGTAAGTCCAGGGCTTCTGGTAGTGTTTAGAGAGTAGAGAGGTGCCTCCAAATTAAAAGAATGGAGTGTGTCAAAGGGAAACAGGGATTAACTGAAAGATTAATGGCCTTTCCCTGAAATAGCCATACCAATGGCCATACCTGAAATAATCTGAGCAATAAAATAATGTGTCCCTGCATAATGCATAAAATAAATATCCATGAGTTCTTACTGATATAAATGATTGACTAAATAAGTAAATGCGAAGGAGAGACAAATCTCCTGTCCAAGAGAATGCTGAAGGTTTTCATAGACACTCCCTCTTAAGAAGGTAGAGAACTCAATTATATTTACCCCTAATTCCCTCCCTTGAGTGTGGGCTGCACTCTGTGACCACCTTCTAAAGAGCAGAGTAGGTAAAAGGGAATAAGGACTTTGCAGTGGAAAAATCTGAGAAATTACCTCAGCAGGTGGTCATGGCTTGCATCATCAGTTAAGTCATGCTGATAATGTGCACTCTTGGTATGATATGTTGAGAGTGATGAGAATTGCAAAAATACAATCCTCAGACCTGCAACTCCAGGCTAACCATGAAAAAAAAAATCACACACAGATACACAAATCAAGAGTTGTATATACATATCCTTTGTGTAATATAAAACATATACATTGTGCACATACATACAATATGGAGATCATATATCAAGAGATTATACATATAAATCATTGTATATATAAGATTTTATATGTGTGCATATCTCTATATAATATATATAATGCAAATATAAACAGATTTATTTCAAGGAATTGGCTCACATGATTATGGGGAGTGGTAAGTCCAAAATCTGTAGATCTGGCTAGCAAACTTGAAATTCAGATAAGAGTTTATATTACCATCTTGAAACAAAATTCCTTCTCTGGAAAACCTGGTTTTGCTCCTAAGGATTTCAACTGATCGGATAAGGCCCCACTCACATTATCTAGAGTAATCTGTAAAATCATCCATTATAATAATCTTGCTCTACTTACAACAGAGTTATATCCCAATAAAACTATCTTAAGTTAAAAAGATTGGAAGTTGAAATGTGTTTAATACACGTAACCAACTTAACATTACAGCTTAGCCCAGCCTACCTCAAAGTGCTCAGAACACTTACTACAGTTGGGCAAAATTGTCCAATGACAAACCTGTTTTATAATCAAGTATGGACCTATCTCAGGTAATCTATTGAATTCTGTATTGAAAGTGAAAGAATGGTTCTAACTATGTCAGTGGTTGCCCTCCTGATCATGTTCCTGACTGGGCACTGAGCTTGCTGCCACTGTCCAGCATCCTGAGAGGGTTTCTTCCTATTTATCACTAGCCCAGGAAACAATCAAATTCAAAATTTGAAGTACAGTTTCTACTGAATATGTATTGCTTTTACACCATTGTAAAGTAAAAAAATATATATATATAAGTCAAACCATCCTATATCAAGGACCATCTGGAGTTGTTAGCCACCATATCTACAAAATACCTTCACTCTAACACCTAGGTTGCTATTGTTAAGTCTCTCAGTTGTGTCTGATTCTTTTATGACCCCATGGACCATAGCCCACCAGGGTCCTCTGTCCATAAGATTCCCCTGTCAAGAATACTGGAGTGAGTTGCCATTTACTTCTCCAGGGGATCTTCCTGACCCCGGGGTTGAACCTGTGTCTCCTGCATTGTCAGGCAGATTCTCTACCACTGAGCCACCAGGAAAGCCCAACACCCAGGTTGCTGCTGCTGCTGCTAAGTCGCTTCAGTCGTGTCCGACTCTGTGCGACCCCACAGATGGCAGCCTATTGGGCTCCACCATCCCTGGGATTCTCCAGGCAAGAACACTGGAGTGGGTTGCCATTTCCTTCTCCAGTGCATGAAAGTGAAAAGTGAAAGTGAAGTCGCTCAGTCGTGTCCGACTCAGCGACCCCATGGACTGCAGCCTATCAGGCTCCTCCGTCCATGGGAGTTTCCAGGCAAGAGTACTGGAGTGGGATGCCATTGCCTTCTCCGACACCCAGGTTAGTATATAGTTAAATAACTGGGCACTGTCATCTAGCCAAGTCTACCTATGAGAGTAAGCATCATAGAGATACCTACCCAGACCAGGAAATGCCAGACAAGGTAAGTCTAAGAAATTGTCAAAGCCCAGAGTCGATTAAAGGGACACAACAACTAAATGGAATGGTATGTCCAAGATGGGATTCTGAAGCCGAAAAGAAGCATTAGAGAAAAACTGGTAGAATTCAAATAAAATGTAGAGCTTAGTCACTATTTTTTAAAATTGTGTAAAAGGAGATGCCTGAACAGACAATTCTCCTTTACAGAAGAAATGTAGTGTTACAACAAATCACACCCATTGTACCAGGCAGACAAACGAAAACTGAAAAGACACTGAGCTTGCAGGCTAAGAGTCTGACCGCAATTTTCTAAAGTGGCAGAAATAATGATGCCCAATCATCCTTTCCCCGTCCCCTTCCCTGACAACAGACAAAGGAAAGCTCTAAAATCATGAGTACGTGAAAGCAAATGTCTAAAACATATGTCTTGTTGGTCCCCACTGAATTACTTTTTTGGAGATAGTATACTTAATTATTTGAGTAGTGGCCTCCAAGCAAGCAAATAAAACATTCGGAAACCAAGACTCAGGGGGTTTTGGTAAACTTGCAGTAATCCTATGGGCAAAATCATTCATTCAGATACTCCAGTGTTTATTTTTCAACCATTTACTTCTGTACAACATTTCATGCTAAGAAATGATATTTGTAAATGTTCTCCCAAAATTAGGAGGTTGCCTACAATCCTCAGGCTTCACAAAGTGAGGCTGAAATTACAGGTGAACCCTGAAATCTTAACGAGTGGATGAAACAAGAGCATTTTCCTTTCACATCACATTTCAGTGCAGAAGAGGTGACACCTCTCCACCTTGTAGTTAGGCTGACCGGAATATGTTACCTCCAAAGTCACAATGCAAGAAGAGAACACTGCAGAATTACAAGAATAAGTCCAGGCTGGAAGTGGTTTATACCCCTCCTGTTTCACCTTCTTAGCCAGAATTCATTCACATTGTTCTGACCTAATGGCAGGGGAGGGTGGATCTTTCTTTGTGCAGGAAGGTGAAACACTGCAATAAAAGCGTAGCAGAACATTGCTATAATTGTCAACTGAGTTTGAGAAGTCTTATATGCTTTATTCCCCCCACAGACTCATAATGCAAATTACATATTAAAGACCCTGAGATTTCTAATATTAAGGAAACTGATCTAATAATGTTTAACTTAGTGTTTCCAGAACATATTTAACATTATTTAATTCAGTTCTCATCCACAAGGAACATCGATATCCATCATGGGGAAAAAGAAACCCATAATGTATGCTTAAACACCATATACACTAACTTGAAAATAAATTCCTCTTCTTTTTCTATGGGCTTCCCTAGTGGCTCAGATGGTAAAGAATCTGCCTGCCAATGCAGGAGACCCAGGTTCAATCCCTGGGTTGGGAAGATCCCCTGGAAGAGGAAATGGCAACCCACTCCAGTATTCTTGCCTGGAAAATCCCGTGGACAGAGGAGTCTGGTGTGCTACAGTCCATGCTTCCATGACTAGTAACTCCTTTGTCAAACTATTCTGTGTGTGTGTGTGTTCATTTCACTTACCTTCAAGGTTCGCTTATCTAGGAGTCAATATTTTCATTAAAATCACTTTGTAGTCTCATAATTTAACTGTCAGTGGGCAGTTTACTCTCTCCAGGTTCCGAACTCTCCTTCCAGGTGTTTAACTATATCCCAGGTGGCACTAGTGGTAAAAAACCTGTCTGCCAATGCAGGAGACATAAGAGATGCAGGTTTGATCCCTGGGTCCAGAAGATCCCCTGGAGGAGGAAATAGCAAGCCACTCCAGTATTCTTGTCTGTAGAATCCCATGGATAAAGGAGCCTGGAGGGCTACAGTCCACAGGGCTGCAAAGAATTGGAAACCACTGAAGCTATTTAGCATGCACACATGAAATACTAACCTTAAAGTTCTTTGCAATAAGTTTCCCCAAATTATGAGAAATCTTAGAACCAGATTAAAGTCCAGCTTCTAGAAAATGAGTGTAATTGAGGGTTCTGTATTTCATATAATTACCTAAGTCCTGGGTTGACCTGTTTGTGGTGGTTGTTGCTGTTACTCTAATCTTCCTTTGCTCTCCCTATTCTTCCTTTTACAAAATTTTATTTTTATATCCCTGACTTTTAATGTATCTAAATCATTTTTGGAGTAAGGCAGAAAGTGTAAGAATGATAGATTATAGATTAGGTAGACTAGATAGATTGATTTCAGGCAGGCAAAATTTAAAACTATAGCTTTGGTTGTCAGGATGTCATAGTCTATAGCTATCTGTTCCCACAGTTTGTGATTGGTTGCTGAGGAACCACTTAGGGCTAATAAGAAGTACAGGAGATTCCCTTGATATATTATTAGTCTAACATTTGGATTTTCTAGAGTCATGAAGATTTCTTCCCAATATTGTGACCCCAGGATGTTAAATCTCACTATAATATGTGAAACATTTTAAAGTAGACATGAAATAATGATGAATATTTTTGTGTATGACCAAACAGTAAATTCTTACATCTTTTAGCATATTTATATTCCTTCATAAATACATACTATTAAAGATTTGTTATGTCAGAAATCTGAAGGTAATATAAAAATTTAAGGTAAACTAAATATTGAAAAAGACTAAAAACTAAACTTGGGTTTTGTATATATATATATATATATAGAGAGAGAGAGAGAGAGAGAGAGAGAGAGAGAGAGGCAGTTACAGAAACAAGGTCAGTAATATTCACTTTGTTTCTTTTCTTGAAGGAGAATTCCCAAATACAAATGCTCCCTGTCCTCCCTGGCTTACTGTTTCTAGTACTTTCCACACTCCTAGTTCAAGTATGATGTGGGCCCCTTCTTGACATTCAGGAAGGCTTAGCCAAATGTCAGTTTCAGAAAAGGTAAAGTTGTTATTCATTCATTATTATTCATTCATGTATTGAGATACTGTGCCAGGCTCTAGGAATGTAAAGATAAATAAGTAATAGAATTTCACAATGTAGTATGCTGACTGTAGTCTCAAAGGAGCAAATGGATTTGTTGTGGCAGTGTGCAAGTTTCCTATCCAGTGTCCATTCTTCTGTCTTCTACAAGAATAGAACCACTATTCAGACACCAAAAGATATCATTTTTTTCCATCCATGTGACCAAATTCCAAGCAAAGAAAGAAGTTAGGTAAAACTTTCAGGAAGACTTCTTAAAAGGGATAATAGAAAATTAGGGCATTTATTAACAATAGACTTCCCCTCCTCCTTTAGTTGGCTGGCATGTGAATAAATGCTAGAGGTTAGCCTCCATCTTAGATTATGAGAAACTGTACAAGCTTGATGGCAGATGAGAAAGATGCGAGGTTCTAGGTTCCTGATGATTATGGATCAATCATACAACAATGGCCTGTGTTTAGTCTGGATTTATTTTATGTAAAAAGAAAAGTCCTTATAAATTTACTGATATACTTAAGATTTTCTGTTAATGCAGCCAATCCAATCCTAAATGATTTACTTATCAATGAAACCAAGTGATCTAACTGATGAAAAAAATCAAGAACCAGGCCTTGCATGTATACGATTAAGAAGATGAATGAAGTCATATATAAACAAAGAGAAGGCACATGTGTTATATTAGAAGTATGAAATTAACACTGAATGTTCTTTGAACACATTAATTCATTCAACATGAGTTAGTAGTTCATAGTCAACCTCTATAAAGGAAACGACACAACCTTCAATATTTAAGCTAAGAAGATTGGGTTATAATGTACTGATTATATAATTGTTAAGAATTATTTGCAAAGTAGGAGAAAAATAATAATATTTACAGTTTAATGGACCTTAAAATCCACTTTTTTAACAGTTTTCATAATGTGCTATGTGGGGGATCCCCATGAGAACTACTTGGTGGATAGGGGACTTGGGCAAAGAATTTGGGGCAGATGACTGGATAAGTCTACACAGCACCACAATTCCTCATTCAAAGAACTCTCTATTTTTATCTGTTTATAATACCACATAGCACTTCTTTGAACAACATTTTAAAGCTAACAAAATGTGAAATCTTCCAAATTACACCAATCCTTTCATTGTATTTGCTGGAAAATTTTGACTCTGAGGAGCCTATTGCCCAGGATCTCACTACAGGTTAGGACTTGACCANCAGCACCACAATTCCTCATTCAAAGAACTCTCTATTTTTATCTGTTTATAATACCACATAGCACTTCTTTGAACAACATTTTAAAGCTAACAAAATGTGAAATCTTCCAAATTACACCAATCCTTTCATTGTATTTGCTGGAAAATTTTGACTCTGAGGAGCCTTTTGCCCAGGATCTCACTACAGGTTAGGACTTGACCATGAGTCTACAGAACATTAACCAATTTTCCCCATTATGTTATGGTGCACATAAGAGCTGTAACTCAGGAAGATGTTCTAAAATGTACTTTGTAGGGGATAAATGTCAGCAGCTGGGAGACCAGTTGTAAAGCCGAGTGCAATTTCTACTCCAGAGATGGGATTGGCCCAAAGCCAGGGTAGTTTCAATAGAACTACACAGGTAAGGAGATGTATCAATCACCCACAAATGCATTCTAAGCCTTTTTCATAAACAGTGTAACCAAATTCCTGCTCATAAGTCCCTGTGTTTTAAATACTCATAATGGTTTCTTTTTTCCAGTTGTATCCTGACTTATATTCTTTTCCACCATATCTAATGGACTGCCATCTCATTTTCCACTAATGATAAAATCACTACTGTCTGCAGATCTCACAAAGCAAAGAGTCGTCTTTGAATAGCTCTTACACAGGATATTCTTCTGATGCTAAATATCGTGTCTGTCAAGGGTAAGCAGGAAAACAGACATCACTACAAATATTACAAAGTAATTTACTATCAGGGACAAGGAATGGGCAGTAAGGCAAAGGTGAGGAAGCTTTCTTCTAACTTTCAGAAGATCGAGAAGACTTACAAAAGCCACCACTAATTAACTCAGTTCTCTGTACACCAAAGCTACTGGTTCTCAGGCCCATACTTCCCAGATACTGCAAAAGCTGTTCTTGACTATCAGAGGTTCCAATGGCGCTGAAGTGGGTAATTCTCAGGAGAATGCCTAGAAGTTACTAGCAAAATTTCTCTCTGCCATCTGCTGATGGTCTTCCTCCAAGAAGAAGGAAGTTCCTAAGCAAGAACACCCAAAATGCATCCTGGACACATGGGAGATGCTGAAATTGAATCAATAGTACACCTAGTACTTGTTTTGCACAATGGTGAGGAATCATAAAAAATGAATGTGAAGGCTGAAACCACAGAAAAGAAACTTAGTAATCAAAAAGAAAATTACAATTGTTTTACAACCTTTAAAAATATTTGTCAAAGCATTAAAATCTCTCTTACTGTAGACTAAAAACATAAAGGAAAATTTAAACAGTAGCAAAACTAATATTTAGTGCACAGTAACTTAATCAAATGCAAACAATGTGTTTGGTTTCTTTATAGAAAACACATCAAGAGTAGTTTGACTAATGCTTGCCTTTTTGTTATATAACTTCCTATACGAAAGGAAACATCTTTCCTATGCCTCAGTGAATTGTATCCTTCTTTCTAAAAGTTTAGATCAGCTAAACTTTTATAGTTTGCACTTTCAGGTCCATGAAATCTCTCTGAGAATTCCTTTAATGTAGTTTTTGCCAGCATCACTTCTTTTAGGAAAACTGTATCCTTGCTGTTGTTGTAGCCACGGATTCCGGGAATCAAACTCACTCAGAAGGACGATGCAGACAGTGGAGTGCAGTTTATTACACCGACGGGCCCAAGGCAGAGTCTCCTCTTAGCCAAGGACCCCGACCAG
>SJYS01022538.1:0-10609 GCA_006410695.1 Philantomba maxwellii | reverse complement strand
AGGGAGGCCTGGCGTGCTGTGATTTATGGGGTCACAAAGAGTCGGACACGACTGAGCAACTGAACTGAATGTTAAATGTGTTTTAACAACTCCTGTGTAGCATTTGCTTCCATGCCTCCCATTCTTTGTGTCCCAGTGTGTTACATATGTGGCCAAGATTGAGCTCTGGATAAATCAGAAATTCATGTGGTCTGACCCCATGTCATCTTTGAATGTCAGTAAATGACACTCTCTGGCAAGTTCCATTTGTTCCCTGTAGTCAGCTGCAACTTAAGTCTACTGCCAACCCCACTAGGCCAGAGTGATGCCATGTATATTTCCTTTTATTCCAGTAGTGAGCATGGAAAATATTTGTGGGGTTTTGGTCCGTTCTTTATTCTGTGACTACACCACATGCTGTTTTTTCTTTTTTTTCAGGTTTATCTATTTGTTTGCTTAGGCATACATGCAATCTCAGCAGATGTTTATATGCCTGTCAAGCATAGCAATTCAGGGGATTCTGAGAAGTCAGATAGTAGTGGAAATGACTCTATGAGTGATGATAAGCAGAGGCCCAAGAAAGAGCCAGAAGATGCTGAAGAAAAGAGGGGGTTCAGATGTACAAAAAGCCATGTGCTGTCAAGAAAAAAGGCCAAATTGCTGAACCCAGTGGAGATGGAAAAGGAGCTGAAAGCATGTCACCCGTCAGTGAGAAATTGGACCCAAGAGCAGTCTAGGAAAAGATGAGCCCCTAGCTTGAGAAGGACTTTTCAGACAAAGGNCAGATGTACAAAAAGCCATGTGCTGTCAAGAAAAAAGGCCAAATTGCTGAACCCAGTGGAGATGGAAAAGGAGCTGAAAGCATGTCACCCGTCAGTGAGAAATTGGACCCAAGAGCAGTCTAGGAAAAGATGAGCCCCTAGCTTGAGAAGGACTTTTCAGACAAAGGAAAACCCTTGCCTCATCCCACAAAGGATAAGCTGAAGGGAAAAGGTGAAGTGGAATCCCTAACAGTGCATTTGGGCCTGGACTCCGATTCAAAGAGTGGACTTGACATAGATTTAGGAAAAGACCATTCTGCATAGGAGAGTCAAAAATCAAGGAAGGAAGCCAAAGAACTGTCTCCCAAGGAGGAGGGTGAGTGACTGTACCAGTTTCCAGTTTCTTGATTTGGCCTGAGAATGTCACCTTGCCATTTGTAGCGTTACATGTCGTGTCACCCTCTGACATCAGGAAGTGTGGCCCCAGAAAGCTTGGATTAGCTCCTGGTCACCTAGCTAGTTACTGAGCAGAACAAGGACTTAAGCTGGGTCTCCTCACCTTTTACCTTTTTGATACCCAATGTGGTTGATTTTGAGCACCAGAAGAGAAGTCTGTTAGAAAGGAATAGTTGCTTCTAGCAGTAAAGTCATTTTGAATCTAAGCAGTTTCTTTTTCCAGTATGTTCACATATGTCTCTAAAGTGTTTGTCAATATTAAGACACTGGACAAGACTGAAACTGATGAAAGTGTTCAGGTCAAAGACTTTGGTGAATTTATTCTACCTTACCTCCCCTCACGCTGCCCAGGCATCTCAAAATACATTTTCTTACTAGACTGTAAGACCTTTTGGGTCAGTGCGACCAGACTGCTGAGTTCTTCTTTAGACCTCTAGAAATCCAAGGGGCATTGTATGATGTACACCTGTGCCCATGTTCTGTCATATTTGCATGTAACTGACATGGGTCTGATGTTTCTCAACCTTGGCACTGTTCACTTTTTATTCTAGATAATTTTTTGTCCTGTGTGTTGAAGGATGTTTAGCAGTATCTCTGGCCTTTACCAACTGGATATCAGTAGCATCTACCCAGTGGTGTCCTGCAAAAGTGTCTTGACAAAGAAAAGTCTTCCCCTAGTTGTGAACTGCTGCTTGAGTCCTAGCAATTCTCCCTTTGCTGCTGTTAGGGACTGAATCAGCAGTGGCTGCTCTCAAATCTGCCACACCCCAGGCATGCAGGCAGACCCCCTACAGAACATAGGAATATTTGGAGGATATTCAGCCCGTTGGCGCAGCAGTCAGCGAATTTCTCAGCTGGCTAGGCAAGTGGGAGATGATATGCCCAAGAAAGATAAGAATTAATTAACGACCCAAAGAGACATGGCTTAAGGACAACCTGGAGTTTATAGCCATAAAGCCTCTTGTACTTTGTGAGTTACATACAGGGATAGCCATGTTTCATTATGTGGCTCAGTGGTAAAGACTCTATCTGCCAATGCAGGAGACACGAATTTGATCCTTGGCTCAGAAAGATCTCCTGGAGAAGGAAATGGCAACCTACTCCAGGGGCGTTGCCTGGAGAATTCCATGGACAGAGGAGTCTGGTGGGCTATATCATCCATGGGGTCATCAAAGAGTTGGACATGACTTAATGACTAAACAGACAATACACATCTTCTGACAAGAGCTATCTTCTCAGTTTTGTGTCCCTTGGGGTTTTCCTAGTCTGGCTGTTTAAAGCAGGAGTGGGGATTGGTTTTGAGCATTTTTGCTGTGTTTGTATCATTGTGAACTGTTCCAGAACCTCAGTTCAGCAGTTCATTGAAAGAGGATGGAATATCTCTCAGTGACACAGGGCAGCGAGAGAGAGAGGCAGTTGAGTCAGTCCGGAAGGATGGATTACCACCCCATCCTTTAAAATTATAATGGCATCTGAAACATCCAATTCTGGCGTGGATTGGGGTTTGAAGAACCACATCTGATGTGGTAGAAAGTAACAGGGGTGGCATTTATCCCATGAAGTTTTTGGAATTGTTGTGTCCCAAAGGAAATGGCAACCCACTCCAGTACTCTTGCCTGGAAAATCCCATGGACAGAGGAGCCTGGTAGGCTACAGTCCTGGGGTCACTAGGAGTTGGAACGACTGTGCAGCTTCACTTTCACTTTCATGCACTGGAGAAGGAAATGGCTACCCACTCCAGGAGTCTTGCCTGGAGAAGCCCCGAGACAGAGTAGCCTGGTGGGCTGCTGTCTATGGGGTCGCACAAAGTTGGACACGAATGATACAGCTTAGCAGCAGCAGAAGTAGCCCGTGACAGTGTTCCTATGAATGATACATTTATACTATTCCTCTCTGTCTGAAATAGATGTTTTGTTTGGTGGTTGTTTTCACCCCTTCCACAAAGGATTTGTGATATACTGATAAAATAGAAATCAAGACAGTGAGAAAGATGAAAATAGAATAGTGAGTGATCTGGGGGAATGTTTGTATACGAAAATAACTATTTCAGCCTTCAGAATTTGCAACGTCAGGCTTCCATTTGGCTCCGAGCTTCCTGGCAGGCAAAGTGAAAATGTAAAAACATATGAGTGTGTTAAAAGAGTTAGTCTCTCACACTCTAAATAGAAAAGTACTCCAGTTGATAAAATGAAGCTGAGCTTTTCCTTTCACCGGTGTCTGACTGAAGTTTCTCTATAATCCTTTGAGTGTTTGGGGCTTTTAAGCAACAGATGATTATGAAACAATAATTTAGTTGGAGGAACTTCGCACAGGTTGAAATCCAGAGCAATCTGAGTATGAGTTCAGTCTTGAAGAATTGACTTCACGTCAGAATGCAGTTGAGCATCTTTTCAAAGGTATGCTTTAACTCATAAGTTTATTAAGTGATGGGTGTTTTGGAGAGTGCTTGGTAACCTCCAACTGATCTTCAGTTAAGTGCAGCTTATACACAGAATCTGAATCCTCAAATAGAAAGATGGCTTTTCTTGCTAGAGATCCCAGAGCAGAGGCTAAGTTAGCTCACTTCAGGACCGAGACTACACTTAACCTGTATCACAACTGTCATTTCCAGCCTTCTCTTTAAAAGTCCTTTATTAATTTACAAGACAGTGACCTAAGTCTGATATAAGTAGGCTTGTTGGGCGGGATCACCTTGGAGTGTTGACATTTAAGAAGTTCACTTCTTTATGAGACTAAAGGTGATTATATACTCCAAAGTTTTAGGACAAATGAAACTTTCCATGGCTTTTCCTCCCCCCCCACCACTGCCCCCAGTAAACCATCAGTATTCTTTAGAAATTAAAATATTTTTGTGTTTAAATTAAAACCGCCCAAGGGTGTGTCAAGCCTGGAATATTTTCAGATTGCATACTTCTGTTTCTGTTGTTGTTGCTTGTTTGTTTTAATTGGAAAAGAGCTCCAGTGGGACTCTAGCAGAGCAGTAAACATGCCAGAAAGCCAGCTATTTGCTTTTGCAAGATGAGAGAGGAAAAGGACCTTTTCATGGTTGTCCTTTGCCTATGGAGCTATCGGACTAGCCTAACGACAAAGACCGAAAATTTTTTAATCACGTAGCAGAAATGAGAGGCACTAAAGTTGCTTTTGCAGGTTAGAAGCCTTGCCTGTGGGATCTCTGCCTTTTAGAAGGGTAAGCTCAAATCCACTTCTGCCCCTGTTAGGGGAAGGGGCAGTGGCTGTGATTGACATCTGAAAGCTTGTCCTAGGCAAGGATGGAGGCTCCTCATTCTTGGTAGAGATCTGCTCCCAGGCCCACCCTGTGTTCCTGCCCAGGAGTTTGGCTGAATTCTTCCCCAGAGGAGCAAGAGGGCCAGTCAGTTGTGTAACGACCAAGACACCCCCACCCCAGGCAGAAAAATCAGCCTGTCAGCACACTTTTCCTTCCACATTCCTTGGTTGTCACGGATCCACAGTTAACTGAAACTTTCCCCTAGAATAATCAAGAACTCCTGTCTTTTCTGGGGGATAGAAATCTAAAAATTAAAGGCATGGAGTCATGCAGCAGAAGCATGCTGGGCCCCTAAAAAAGGTGTTGTCATTAAGGGCTTCCCTGGTGGCTCAGATAATAAAGGATATGCTTGCAGTTCTGGAGGCCCAGATTTCTTTCCTGGGTCGGGAAGATCCCCTGGGGAAGGAAATGGCAACCCACTCCAGCATTCTTACCTAGGAAATCCCATGGACAGAGAAGCCTGGTCGGCTACAGTCCATGAGGTTGGAAAAGAGTTGGACATGACTTAGCGACTTCAGTTTCAGTCCTTTTTAAAAATGTGGATTCATGTCAATGTATGGCAAAACCAACACAGTATTGTAAAGTAAAAATAAAAAATAAAAATGTGTGAGGATGTGTCCAGGCACATCGTCTGAGATCAGGGATGCTGATTTGCACCAGTTTTTTTGTGTGAACACGAGAGGATCCTCTCTGGGAATGCATGTTCATCTTTCCAGTTCCTGTGTCCCCTGCAGTCTGAGCTGGCCCCATTCCCCTCACAGATGAATATTCTTGTGGTCACCCCTTCTCTGCTTCTCAATGCTTCTGGCTCTAACTTGCATTCTGGCCAGCCCTTCTCACTGTCTGCCCTCATTCACCAAAATTCTGCCTATTCCTGGGCATGTCTTTGCTAAAACTGTCGTCTTCCAAATTGTCCCTGTTGCCTGTTGAAATCCTGCCCTCCACACTCATAGCCCAGTTCCTCACAGTAGATACACTCTGAAAGGCAGTGTTTTTCAAACTCTAGTCACCTGTATTTATTATTTTTGGCATTCCCAAGACCTGATCGTACAATTACTGTTTTTTATCTGATGCAGCAGCTCTTTTGAAAACAAAATTGACAGTAAGTTAATACAGTATTTTTGCTCTGAATAAAAGATGCAATATGGATAACTGCAGTCAAAACAAAAGCAACTCTTCTAAATTCTCCAAAAATACCATTTTGCTCGGAATTGTTCTGTTCTTGGTGTGAGTTGCCTTGAGTGTTAGGTGTCAAGATGTCAAGTGTCAAGATGCCAGGACCATGCTGAGACTACTCTGGAAGGAATTAGAAAAGATGAAAACAATACCCTTCCTTCTCGGTGATTAATTGTTATTCAGTGCTTTGGGCATTGGGAAGCTGTCCATTTCCTTGGGGTACATGCTTTGTAGGTTTTCTGGCCAAGGAAAGCATTCCTGTTAATGTCCAGTTGGACTTTGGTTAGTCTTTCTCAGTGCTTACTGAACTCTAACTTTGTAAAACAAGGTACTTGCAATGATTCTGTTCATCCACTGGGTCATTGGCTAGCAGGTGGGAAACTCCAGGCCAGGGGCTGGGTCGGTTGGCCTCAGAACCTCAGAGGTTTTTGCAAGTGTCTCAAATGTCAACAAGTACCTGACCCAAGGAAGCTGATGCTTTAAGCTAGAACATGCTGCAGAAGTGGCCTAACAATATAAAGTGAGAGTGTTCTTGTTCACGGGGAAGTCTTTGGCATGGCAGCCTGGGATGGTCACATAGAACTCACTGGCATGGAGGACCTTGCAGGTCAGTCTGAGTCCTGTCTACTTTCTTTTTTTTTCTTTCTTTTTTCTTTTTTTTTCATGTGTTGGCTTCAGTCATAGTAAAGCTCAACCATCCACAACAGTGGGCAGCCAATCGCCCCCTGAAATGCTGGTCCTCACCCGCTCATCCTCCCAAACTCCCACAGCTGGTGTCATGGCCACCACCATCACCAAGCTGCACGGTCATGGCCCAGCCATTGGTGCTGCCACAAGCACCATGGGAAACCCGGTGAAAAGGCTGAGGCTGCTTTTACTGAAGGAGACAGCCCTGGCCATGCAACAGGTTGTGTGGAACTCATCAAGTAGATTTCAACCACCCTCCTAAAAGTGGCACATGCAGAAGATGCAGCGCCAGCAGCAGCAGCCTCAGTCTTTCCAGGAGATGAGATATCAGAAGAGACAGGCTGTGAAAGGTGCCAAGCCTCTGCTCTCTGTTCTCCAGGGTACCCTCTCCTTTTTTGCCACATGGACAGGAGAAAAATAGTCCGTGTTTTATTTGCTTAGTTCCCCTTGTTTGCATGGCCACTGTATCCTGGAGGCCTGACACATTCCATTTGGCATTATTTTTAAAAATTATTTTGCAGCTTGCTTTTTTCTTTTTCATTTTCATTTTATAAACAGTGTATACACATCTTAAAATGGCGTGAAATGGATGCCTAGACACACAAAAATCTTTTGTCTTTATTGACTCTCTGTTTCATTCTGCACCCTTTCTCAGAGGTATTGTTAACCATGAGATCTTTTTCTAATTCATGTATGCATATATATGTATCTATGTGTGTGTATATATATATATATATATACACACACACATATATATACACACACAAATGACTTCATAAAGTTATCACTTTTTTTTTCTCTTTGAAAACATAAAAATTGTACTATCCTTGCCTTTTTCTCCCCCCACTCATCAGTATGCTTTGGAGGTCAACCCATTTCAGAGCATATAACTTTCTTTTTCTTTTGGACTGGTGTGTAATATTCCACAGTTTATTTAATAAAATATTTGCCTACTGATAGACATTTTGGTTGTTTCCAGTTTTTATCTGTTGTAAGCATTGCTACAATAAATATCCTTGTATAAGTTTCTTTGTGCACGTTGACGAACCCCTGGGCATTATTTTTGAAAGAGTAGAGTATGTGAAGTCGATGATGAAGGATACCTTAATACCAAGAGTTAATACCTGCCACCCAATGCAAGAAGAGCCAGTGTCAAGAACCATTGCCAAAGTTCAGAATGACAGCTCCCAGCAGGAGTCTCTTTCTGGACTGACAAAAGTGGAACAAAGTGCTGATCTGATGGGGACTAGTTTGTCTGGCTCTCATGAGGCCTGATACTTGTCTTGTTTCATGAGGAAACCTGTATTTAAATCCTTCATTATTGGGCTCTTGGATTGAAACTTTCACATACTGAGTGCACCATCAGGAGGAGAACTGGTAAGAGTTGCAGTAGGTTGTGAAATGAAAGAGTAGCCAGATATGGAACTGGCCCCCAGTGAAACTCTTCAAAGATTGGCGTGGAAGAAGACCCAAAGACTGAACACAGAGTATTGGAGTACACCGGATTGATCCTACTGTCTGAAGTTTTGCTATGGCCAAACTGAGTCTGGGATCTTTCATGTTGGGATGGGCAGTTCCAGTCTCCTGAATTCATAAGACTTCAGTATAATGAGCATTCCAGGGGAACTTGGGAGCTGGCAAGAAGGAGCTCATTGAAGGTATGGTTCCTAATTCCCAGATTGTGCTGTTAAACATAAACAAAACTGTCCAAAACTAGTTGAGGTAGTCAGGATAGATTTTAATCTGCTATTTACTATCGCAGTAGGGCAAAATGTCCAGCATGAACTGACATTAACCCCAATGTGTACACAGGGGACTGGGGATTTAAAGGGAGAATTTGGGAATAGGCAGGGAGAATCTTGGAAACACTATAGAGTCAGAAAGTGACACTTTTACACAAAGTGGGAAGGGGATGTTGGTCCATGTGAAATATCTGGGTTTGCTAACTCTGTTACCTCTTAAAGGTAGGTTCTGCCCTCCCATAGAGACTGAGAAATGGGCCCTATCCTTAAGTGTTGACTGGAACAAATAGTCAATTCTATTGCTTGAGTTTTCTTAGGTGGGGACTTTAAAGGGGTGGTGGGTCATCCTAGGATGCAGCCTTGAGCTGTCAGAAACTTAGACCCAGGTGGACGACTTACTGAGAAAGGGCTCCTTGGAGCCTTGCTCAAATTTGGCCAATGTGACAATCTTTGTCCCTTGAAAACAGAGAAACTAGAAGAGTGTGGATTGGGCCCTGCTCCCACCACAGCTTCCAGCTGGAACAGCCTTCCCCAGGTGGTGAGTGACCAAGAACCTTTACTTTTTCTTGTGTCCAGCAGAAAGAGATCACACAGAATCCGTCCACCTCCACCATCACCCTGATCACCAGCACCTATTCGTCGCCCCTGGTCACCAGCTCAGGATCCATGAACACCCTTGCATCTTCGGTCAGCCCACCCATTCTCCACTGCTTCAGCTGATGTCACTGCAGACACCGCCAAGTACGTTAGCAATGTGAGTGCTAGTGGTTGGATATGTGAGGGCCAGCCTTGGATCTTTCCAGGAATTAAAGGGGACCAGGAAATGGTGGAATCCCTCTCCAAATTGCCTGTTCTCTTGGCATGGTCCTTGTTAGGGATGTGGTGGGTAGGCTTACCTGATCTATGTTCACTTGTGGGCACACTGTCCATTTAGGTTCTGTCTTCTGTCCTTTAAAATTTATTTTATTGAAGTATAGGTGATGTACAATGTTGTATTAATTTTGACTATATAAGAAAATGATTCAGTTATATACACATATACTTTTTCATACTCCTTTCCATTATGATTTATCACAGGATATTGATTGTAGTTCCCTGTGCTATACAGAAGGATCTTGTTGTTTATTTTATATATCATAGTTTGCATCTGCTAATCCCAGATTCCCAAAGTGTCCCATCTGCCACCCCAGNACTGTAAAAGAAAATGATTCAGTTATATACACATATGCTTTTTCCTATTCCTTTAAATTATGGTTTAGCATAGGATATTTATTCACTTCTAGTTCCCTGTGCTATACAGGAGGAGCTTGTTGTTTATTCTATGTATAATAGTTTGCATCTGCTAATCCCAGATTCCCAAAGTGTCCAATCTGCCACCCCAGCCCCCCTCTCTACTTCTCTCTTTATTTGCCAAGTGCTTTTATGCTCACTGTTTAATCTGGGCAAGTAAAGCTTGCAGATATCCTTGCTGTCGAATGAGAGTGCTCTTGAGTGATGTGCAGGTTCATGTTTGTAGAACCCAGGGAGTGAAAATCACCACCAGAATTGCAGGTCTCTGGGAAATCCCTTCTTCTCCCTACTGAGGTCTAGAACAGTAATTGCTACATACTTGAAGAATGAAAGCAGGTTTTTAAATGAAAATCTAATGTCTTTTGAATGAAAGTCTAATGTCTCATTGAGCTTCTTACCAGTAACATTCTTGTTTAATGTGTACAATTTTTAAAGTCTTTATTGAATTTGTTGTAATATTGTTTTATTTTCCTTCTTTGAAAAATTTTTCGTTTTTTGACTACAAGCCTTGTGGAATCTTATCTCCCTGACTAGGGAATCAAAGCCATAGCCCTCACATTGGAAGGCAAGGTCTCAACCACTGGAGTTTCAGGGACGTCCTCACACCCATGCTATAGATGAGCACACTGAGATCTGGCCAGGTCAAACAGCTTGTCCAGGGTCACATAATCCGTGAATGTCTAATTGGCATTTGAATGGTAACAGCCAGGATCTAGAATACCCTCTTGACCTGGCTTTGAGCTCACTTGTGAATTCACACCAGGCCTGCTGACCACAGCTCTCGGGTGTCCACAAACTGATTGTTCTTACATGTGGCTTTTTAAAACAACCCCGCTGAAGAGTCAATGTGGCTAAAGAGATAAAATCCAAGTCTTAGGGTTATGTCTCTTGTTTAGTATTTCTGACCCCCGATTTTGAATAAAAGAAGAATTTTTATCAAGTCTCTGAGTTTCAGAACAGGAATGGTTCAACTATTAGGTGTGGTCGCATCTTCGAGGATTTTGACTTACCTGTCCATCACCTTGAGCTAGCATTGACTTCATATTTTAATTTGTAGTGACTTCATACCTCATGTGAAAATCACTTTATGTATGAAATAGAAAATTCTATATTTATTGTAGGAAAATTAATGCCAATTATTTCCATTGTTAAATATATAGTACTCTGTACTTCATGAAGGAAAGTCAGCACACAGATTTTCAAATGAGAAATTTGAAAAATTCCATATTTCA
>SJYS01022536.1:29606-44977 GCA_006410695.1 Philantomba maxwellii | reverse complement strand
GAGCCTGGTGGGCTGCCGTCTATGGGGTCGCAGAGAGTTGGACATGACTGAAGCTACTTAGCAGCAGCAGCAACAGCAGCGTGCTCAATATAGGCCTTTTACAGCAATAAAAAAAATATCTTTTTAAATAATCAATAAGGGATGGGTCATATAAATTATAACTAAATAAAAGGGATGAAATTAGATTAAATATTATCCTAAGCCTATAATAATTCCTTTTCAGAGACTAATTTTTTTCTTCTTTTATTCCCAAAAGAATTCCAGAAAATATCTAGCTTAAAGAAAGTTTGTAGTAAATGATAGTTGAATTAATAAATGTCACTCCCAAGTCTATAGACTTAACCCTAGAGTCTGAGCTTTACACATGGTTCATGGAGGTGGAGTCTCAATCAGACCATTTTTGTTAGTAAATTGTATATGTGCAGAAGAATACATTAAAAAGGAAAACTATACATAAATTGGTGCTATAGAAATTGAAACTATTCATTATCTAGAATGCTTTTTAATTTTCAAGATAATTTCAGTGTTGAATTACTTTGCTTTGGATCAGTAAATCATTCATGCAAGGAAGCAGTGTTGTGGCCATTAGAAGCCCACAGTAAGTAAATGACTGCTATTTATTTTTAATTACTACTGGGAAGAAGAGTTTCAGCTTTTTAAAGAAAAGCAAAACCAAGTTGAATATATCTTACTGTCATACAAATGTTCTTCAATTAAAATCAGTCAATTAGTTCTTAACATCACTACTGCTTTTATTATGAGACTCCTTCTAAGAACTACTATCCCACCATCAAGTATTAATGATGCGGAAAAAACCCTTTACTTACTTGTGGCAAAGCACATTCTCCTAATAAGTCCAAATATTGGTTTACCTTATTAAACTGGCTATTTTGGAGAAGGACTTAGAAAGGAAACAATTACCCATTTTGTCTACTTAAATAATCATTCAAGCAGAATTATGAAATAAAACAAATCATCTCTGCAATTATAGGGTAGGTTTTAAGTCAAGCATATTGTTCTGGAAACCGAATCTGATATAAAACTTAGACTCAGTTTCAATGTCATATAAACTAAGAGGTTAAGATATTTATGATAGAAAATCATAGTATCATAAAATTACCAGTGATAGTTGCACATTTTCTTGCATTGACCATCTTATTTAAAAATTTTAAATANGGAGGGCTGGGGGAGGGCTGGGTGAAACTGCAGCCCCGCTGTCGGGGGCGGCGAGGACAGGCCCTCAGGGACCGTGCTCTGACCCTGCAACGGAGACCCCGTGAGGGACCTCCTTAGAGACCCCGGGCTTACTCTGGCCTCGAGGGTGTCCCTTCACCCGACAGCCCTTGGAGACCACGAAGGCCTCGCCCCTGCCCGCGGGAGTGGCCGCTCAGACAGACGCGCCGCTTGTCTGACACGCCCGTGACAGTACTGCTGGACTCCTACACAGCAATCATTTCGGATGCAGGTCTCAGGGTTCCCTTCATTGCAGGCTAGACAGCGGCTCTGTCGGGGGTGGGGGTAAGAGAACAAAAGCAACTCGGAAGGGTCTGGTCTAGGAGTCAGACGCCTGGCTTCCGGTCACACGATTCACGATGCGGCTCCCTGGTTCTCGGCCCAACCTTGACTGTGGCGGTTCAGTCGCTCAGTCGTGTGTGACTCTTGTGACCCCATGGACTGTGCCCACCAGGCTCCTCTGTCCGTGGGATTTCCCAGTGGGCTGCCACGCCCTCCTCCAGGGGATCCTCCTGACCCAGGTTTCGAACCCAGGTGTCCTGCACGGCAGGCGGGTTCTTCACTGACTGAGGGGCAATAAACAACACTTCCTGCAAGGCTGCTATAAAGACAGAGCAGGACCGTGAATGGGAGAGCAACTGGAAATTTATCAGAGTTCTGCCAAGCACTTCAGTCCCAACTCTGTTTGTAACTCTATAATTTTGGAAAGGCATTTCCTTTCTCTGGTTCCAGTTTTTCCTTCTCTAGTGACATGATCAAATGGGCTGCTCTTGAAATTCCCTTCTGATTCTAACGGCTCTAACCCTCATAAAACAGTTTGTTTACACCTCTATATGCTGTAAGTATGAAAAGGAAAACTTGAGGCCAGTATTATCCACAAATTTAGACACAAAATATTCAGTATTAGCAATGTATAAAAATAAATCATGACCCATTAGAGTTTATCCCAGGAATGCAAGGGTGGCTTAACATTAGATAATCAATCAATATTATTCACATTAGTAAATTAAAGAAACACATCTCAATAGACACAGCAAATTATTATGACGTTAAAAATTCAACATCTATTCATAGTAAAAACTCTTTGTAAACTAGAAATATAAAAGCATTTCTTAGCCCAATAAACAGTATTTTTTGAAAACCTACGGCAAACATCATACTCAGTGGTGAAATATTAGAAGCCTTCTCTTTCTAGTAAAGACTATTCAATATTGTAATAAAGGTCTGAGCAATCACAGTAAGCCTGACACTGATGCAGGACTGGGAAAGGAAGTCAAGTGATGCTATTTGCAGTAACTCTCTATATTGAAAAATTCAGAAAATTTCTTTGGAGATGACTGTACTAACGAGAGTGCATCAAGGCTGCTGGCTAGATGGCCAATACTAAAAACATCAACAGCCTTCCTACCTACCATCAAAACTACTATAGAGGACTTCCCTGGTGGCGCGGTGCGTAAGAATCTGCCCACCAATGCAGGGAAACGGGTTCGGTCCCTGGCCCAGGAAGATTCCACGTGCCCCAGAGCACCTAAGCCAGCAAGCCTCAGCTAACGGGTGCCTGTGCTCAGCCAGTGAAACCCTCGGGCCCCAGAGCCAGCAAGCCGCAGCCGCAGAGCCGCCCGTGAGCCTGTGCGCCTCCAGAGAAGCCACTGCGACGAGGGGCCCGCGCACGGCAACTGGAGAGCAGCTTCCACCTGCCACAACCAGAGGAGGCCCGCGCGCAGCGACGAAGACCAGGTGCCACCGAAATGGTAATAAAAGAAAGAAATTCAAACAACAAGAAAATTCAAAGCCATTCTAAGACGCGATTTACAAATATATCATTTACAGTAGCAACAAAAACTAGAGGGTGCCTAAGGATAAAGCTAAGAAATTTGCACAGAAAGAGAAGGCTCTGTCCGAGGCAGAGACGCGCCGAGCTCGCGAGCGGGAGGAGTCGGTGTTAGAAAACCCGCAATCATTCCCAGGTTAATTTGAAACGAAATACAGACCTCTAAAAAAGCCCAAGAGGGTTTTCATGAAATTTGACAATCTGGATTGAAAAAAAAATCATGTGGGGGGAAAAAAAAAGGATCAGAAAGAGCCAAAACAACTTTCCCCTTTTGAAGAAGGTGAAAATGTTCCTTAACAGACATACAAAGAGTAAAGCTCGAGGCAGACGTTACAAGAGGCAGACAGGCAAACAGACAAAGTGGGTGGGACCTAAAGGTCGGAGACAAATGCGTCTTGCACGGCATCGCCATGCAGCGGCGGTGACTTCACAAATCACAGAAGAAGGACGGAGTGTCTGTCAAATGACTCTGAGACAACAGAGTTTCTTAATGAAAAGCAAGACTAGAAACAAGATAAAGGCGGCTAAAAAAACTAACTCTTTCAACAAACAAAAACAGAAAAACAAGGATAACTTTATGATCTCCGGGGAAAGACGGATTTCTTAAAACACAAAAGCTGCAAGAGAAAATACTGCTAAATCTATTTATTTAAAATTTTTAACTTTTTTCCCCACAAGAACCATTCAAAAAGGGCAAAGGAAAGCCACAGACTCGGAGAAAGTAAGTGCAGCCGCGCAGCCGACACCCAGTGAAGGGTGAGTGCCCGCAGCACGCAGCTCCCGTGAAAATCACCGGTGAGCCAAGTGGGTGGAGCGGAAGCCAGGCAGTTCAGACGAGGAGTCCAGCTGGCCAACAAGCATGTGAAAATAAGTTCCACCCTCTGTACATTACTGGTGGGAATGTAACCTGGCCCAACCTCAATGGAGAACAATATGGAGGTTCCGCAAAAAAATAAAAACAGATTCAGCCTGTGGGCCAGCACCGCATTCCTGGGTACCCAGCCGGAGGAGATGAAGACAGGGCTTCAGCAAGACACCCGCACTCCCAGGCTCNGTAACCTGGCCCAACCTCAATGGAGAACAATATGGAGGTTCCGCAAAAAAATAAAAACAGATTCAGCCTGTGGGCCAGCACCGCATTCCTGGGTACCCAGCCGGAGGAGATGAAGACAGGGCTTCAGCAAGACACCCGCACTCCCAGGCTCATCGCAGCGCTGGTCCCAACAGCCAGGACACGGAGGCAACTCAGATGCCCGTCAGTGGGTGGATGGAGCCAGCAGACGCCGCACGCGCACAACGGAACTGAGAACAGCCCGCTGCCCGAGCACGGGCGGGCCTCGAGGCAAGTCACACAGACAAAGGCAGGCCCTGTACATGCCTCCCACGGNATAAAAACAGATTCAGCCTGTGGGCCAGCACCGCATTCCTGGGTACCCAGCCGGAGGAGATGAAGACAGGACTTCAGCAAGACACCCGCACTCCCAGGCTCGTCGCAGCGCTGGTCCCAACAGCCAGGACACGGAGGCAACTCAGACGCCCGTCAGTGGGTGGATGGAGCCAGCAGACGCCGCACGCGCACAACGGAACTGAGAACAGCCGGCCCGAGCACGGGCGGGCCTCGAGGCAAGTCACACAGACAAAGGCAGGCCCTGTACATGCCTCCCACGGGGAGCCCGGAGCGTTGGACTCTAGAAAGCAGAACAAAACGACGGCCCTGGGAGGCGGTGCGTGTGTGTCGGCGGCAACACTGCTGATGTTTAAGGAACAAACATGTCTTTAGTAAACAAGGCATAGGGTTCTAATGCACAGCCTGGAGAACACAGACGATAATTCACCTTAACGAATATAACTATGTCATGTGATTGTAAGTCGCTTCAGTCGTGTCCGACTCTGTGCAACCCCATGGACTGCAGCCCACCAGGCTCCCCCGTCCCTGGGATTCTCCAGGCAAGAACACTGGAGTGGGTTGCCATTTCCTTCTCCAATGCAGGAAAGTGAAAAGTGAAAGTGAAGTCACTCAGTTGTGGCCGACTCTTAGCGACCCCATGGACTGCAGCCCACCAGGCTCCTCCGTCCATGGGATTTTCCAGGCAAGAGTGCTGGAGTGGGGTGCCCCTCCATTAATACAAACCATAAATACATACACTACACGTCAAAGTGAGCCTGACTCCCCCGCTTCCGCCCCAAGATTTCCTGCCAGCAAGTCTCCGGCAAGGGCAGCGGCCTGGGGTCCCCTCGGACAGGCCACCGCTGAGGAGTGCGTTGAAGTTAAGACTGCGCTACCCTCTTTTCTCACGTTTAACATGTAGAAATATTTCCAGTTCTCCTCCTTCTCAACACTGTCAAGAATGAAACGTGAATTAACTGATGAAGAATTAAAGATTAAACGTGCAAACAAGGAAGGGACGAACTGGGGCACCTCCAGAGCCAGGCTGGTCTGCTGGCTTCAGACTCTGGTCTGGCTGCCCGGGGCCACTTTCGGTGGCCTCCTCTCACCCAGACCAGAGACGCAGGGACGAAGCGGGAACCCTGCCTTCGCGAGTGACCTCTTATCGACACAGGATTTTTTCCTCTGCCAAACAGACCAAAAGGAAGGAAGGCCAGCAAGACATTCGTTCTTTTTTTAGCTTCTCAATGGCTGACGTTTCAGGAAACCAAAATTCTGAATGGAACCAGAGGGGCTTTCAGCTCGCGGGGATTCTGCTACCAGGGTGCACGTCTAGAGGTTCCGGGGAGGCCTTTGTCCAAAAATCTCTCCCACACTTGTGCGGTCATGCTCAGAAATCCCTCGCCAGAGCTTTACTTCTTTGGCACAAGCCAAACATGAGATTTTGTCTTCTGCACAATCCCCCAAATCATACATACAAGATTGTATCAGTCACCTCGCCGTGGATGTTAATTCGGTCCTTTCCTGACTACAGGCCTGGATGGAGAAGGGAAGGCCGGGACACTGCAGCGGCAGCCCCTGCAGGAGGCGAGATGGGAAGCGAGCACAAGGGGAAGGCTGGGGAAGGGGGCGGAGCTGGGGAAGCCTGCTCACCTGCACAGCCAGGCGTGGCCTCCTAAGCACCCAGCGAACCCAGTGCAGAAAAAGCCAGACAGAAAGGCAGGCCGCACTCTGTGACTGTTTATACCGAGCAGACGCAGACTAGTCCACAGTGACAGAAAGCAGGCCCGTGGCTGCCTGGGCAGGCCGCGGGAGGCGGAGGGCAGGAGAGACCAAGGGGGACAGGGGGTCTGGGGGCTGATCAGTGTCCTGGCTGTGATGATGGCTTCATAAGTATGTGTGTATATATGTATGGGGGCCATATGGATATGGGTCAAATTGATCAAATCACACGCTTTAAATATGTGCAGTTTATTTATTTACGTCAGTTATAACTCAGCAACACTTTTTGGAAAAGAGCAAACAAACAGCGTCCGACTCTTTGCGACCCCGTGGACTGCAGCCCACCAGGCTCCCCCATCCATGGATTCTCCAGGCAAGAGCACTGGAGTGGGTTGCCATGCCCTCCTCCAGGGGATCTTCCCGACCCAGGGATCAAACGCACACCTCTCATGTCCCCTGTGTTGGCAGGCGGGTGCTTTACCACTGGCGCCACCTGGGAAGCCCACACAAGCCAGGCGGGAGAGTGTAGTGGAGCCAGATCGTTCCGCTCACACGCCCTGGTGAGCTCTGGCAGAAACAAGTGTTTCCAAGAGGACACGTCCCGTCTCTGAGAACTGGGTGTTCTCTCTGTCAGGNTTGGCAGGCGGGTGCTTTACCACTGGCGCCACCTGGGAAGCCCACACAAGCCAGGCGGGAGAGTGTAGTGGAGCCAGATCGTTCCGCTCACACGCCCTGGTGAGCTCTGGCAGAAACAAGTGTTTCCAAGAGGACACGTCCCGTCTCTGAGAACTGGGTGTTCTCTCTGTCAGGGATGGGGATGAACTGGACGACCCCAAGGTTCTATACAGACACCGCATTCTAGGCTGTGGCGGCCAATGCATTAACTAGTAGGACACGATTGTAAAAGCCTAATGGACTTGATACTAATAGAAGGAACTGTTAGACAACCAATGTATTTAGAGACACTGGGCAAAAACAGTGGGCTAGCCACATGCATCCAATTTCACTATATCTAAAACTCCACTTAGAGCAATTTTTTTTTTTAAGGGAAAAGTCTCCAAGCTCTTGGAAAGGGGGAGAAAAATGACATCAGAAATTTTTAAATGTAATAAAAGCATTAGAAGATAAATTGAGGACATTTCCCAGAGAGTAGGATAAAAAAGAGAAGGAAACAGGAAAGAACAGATGAGAAATTCATCCCAACAGCTGAATCACAGGAGATTCAGAACTGCAACGAAGGATATAAAACAACTCAAGAGAATACTCCAGAATCAGAGAACGTGAGCTTTCAGACTGAAAGGGCCACCAAGTGGCCCGCACGATAGGTGTGACCTGGTGACCTCCCGGATGCNGGTTCTATACAGACACCGCATTCTAGGCTGTGGCGGCCAATGCATTAACTAGTAGGACACGATTGTAAAAGCCTAATGGACTTGATACTAATAGAAGGAACTGTTAGACAACCAATGTATTTAGAGACACTGGGCAAAAACAGTGGGCTAGCCACATGCATCCAATTTCACTATATCTAAAACTCCACTTAGAGCAATTTTTTTTTTTAAGGGAAAAGTCTCCAAGCTCTTGGAAAGGGGGAGAAAAATGACATCAGAAATTTTTAAATGTAATAAAAGCATTAGAAAATAAATTGAGGACATTTCCCAGAGAGTAGGATAAAAAAGAGAAGGAAACAGGAAAGAACAGATGAGAAATTCATCCCAACAGCTGAATCACAGGAGATTCAGAACTGCAACGAAGGATATAAAACAACTCAAGAGAATACTCCAGAATCAGAGAACGTGAGCTTTCAGACTGAAAGGGCCACCAAGTGGCCCGCACGATAGGTGTGACCTGGTGACCTCCCGGATGCAGAAGACCAAGAATTCCTCCAGGTCACGGGCAAAGAAGGCGTGGCCTCCGCAGCAGCCCTGAAAGCTAGAAGACAATGGAGCCGTGCTGTCGAAGTTCTGAGGCAAAAATGACTTCTTATCTAGGGTCCCACACTTAATCAAGCGGGAGCTGGACATTTCAGACGTGCAAGGCTTAAAAAAATTCCCTTTCATGCACCCTCAGAAGTTTCCAAAAATAGGAGTCATCAGAAAGAGGGAAGGAAGCAAAGAACGAGAAGGCATGGAATCCAGACACAGGTGATCCAAGGCAAGACAGAGGCGCGGGAATCTCGGGCTGACGGTAAGCGGGTGGGGGGGCTCCTGAGACGGCAGCCACGCAGGAGAACAGGGGGCCTCCAAGGGCACACCGAGAGGTCTGGACACCTGGCAGTGCTGAGAGGCAATTACTGCTGCGATCTGAGAAACCTAAATGTACGAAAAAACCCAGAATCAAACCAGAGAGACCCGCGGGAAAGGAAAAGCCATCCGAGCGGACCCTGGGGCTTGGCTCGGTCCTAAGGACGAGTGCGCGGTTATCCATCTACCCAAAACTGCGCCCTGACCCCAGCAGGGACAGGGGAGCAGGGGGCATGCACACGCGTGTAGGGGAGCGAGCGGAGAACAGGGGGCCGAGTCCTCACGCCCTGTGGTGGGGGCTCAACAGGCAACCCCTGAGCTGCAAAGCCAGGAGGCAGCAGCGCAAGCCTGCTGTTAATATTTAGAGACAGGCAGTGGAAGGATGAGCTAAGCAGGTCGAAAATGGTCCCTCTCGGGAAGGAGGAGGGGTCGGGGTGCGTGGGGCGAGGCCAAGGCGCACTCTCCGTCTCAGTGAACCTTGCGGGGCTGTAGAAGCTGCCTTTTTAAAGCACATGCCGGTTTGCTTTTGATCAAACACAATTTTTAAAATGAGTGTGGTGACGTTCACACTAATTGAGGGCCGACAGTGCACACGTAGGCACCAGGCTGCTGTCTGTATGAAGACACACGGATGAGGGTGCCCCACACGGAAAGGCGCGCGGGGCTCACCCCATGCCGGGGCTGGCTGTCCCCTCAGTGGCCCAGATCTCGGAATGTCTCCTGGAGAGACCAGACGCGAGCGGCGCTGAAGGTTTTCTCAGCAGATGACTGTGGGATACAGAGTGAGCAGGGCCTAGACCTACAGGCAGCTCCTGCAGGCCCTGATGTGGAGAAAAGCAGGGGGCAGAAGCGCAGTGAGTGGGACGGAAAGCGGGCCGTGTGCTAGAGAGGGCTGGCAGACTGGCCCCAGCAGCGTGGGAAGGACCCGGAGGAAGCCCTGCTTGGGAGCGGGCTCACCCCCGAGCATCAGGCTGTGTTCCTTACACTCTTGTGTCTCAAGTTTCAGTGGAAAGCGGACATCCGCGTGTTGATATGGTGACCCATGAGGCCTGTTGTCAGCCACCAAGTCAGCGGCAGCAGAGGCCCAGATCTCGGCAGAAACACCCAGCAGAAAGGCCGCAGTCTCAGCACAGGCGAGAAGGGAGGGCTCACGGTGCAAGGCTCAGCGTGGAAGCAGAGCACCCAACTCGGGATGGAGAGACCCAGCTCCCAGGCCCCTCTTTGCCGCGTCTTACTCCGGTGCCCTTTCTTGGCTTCCTCAGTCATTCATCCGCACGACTGAGCTCTTCTCTAAAAGTACCCGGCCAGATGCTTCCGGGTGATCCTGGCAGGTAAGGAAGTGCACGCCCCGAGGGCAGGATCCCTGCCGGTCTGACCTGCAGTCCCCAGGCCTACGCCTTCGCACGGTAGGGCGGAAGTGCGGGAACCTGCTGAGGAAGCTTCTCTTCCTTTTCATCCTTGGGTTTTCTTTTCTGTTGCTATCGTTTCTGTTGGTTAAGAAAGTCAAAGGCCCCAGTTTATTTTAGAAAGAAATGAGAGAACGGGAGGAAAGGACACGGCACAGGGCCTGGCGCACAGCAGATACCCAACGTTTATGGGATGGGTGAGGCGGAAGATAGAGACCGTCAGTTCAAGACTCTTAAAGCTGGAAAATGGCCCTGGTCGATGAAATTCATCTCAGATAAGAAACAAAAGCCTCGTGAGGAGGGAACGCGTGTTTGTGGTCACCTCAGCTAAGCAGGAGCGGAGCAGAGTCTCGAGTCCCAGCGCGTGGGAGCTCGACGGGGGGCGGTCGGGAGGGAACGCGCAGGGAAGCTGCGAGCCACAGGCTGGAGCCCTTAGAGGAGAGCATCCGCGCACCAAAGCCCTGTTCTGCACTGTCTGGCAGACTTCGGAGGTGGAGGAAGACAGAGCAAAGAGGGCACCCCGCGTCCGGTTCAAGCCCAGCCTCTGCACCTTAGCTGAGCGATTCGGGGCTGAGTCCCCATCGCTGAGTCTGAACGGTATGGGTGACAGTGGCATCCGCTGCAGAGAATCCTTGTGAGAGGGAAAGCAAGTTAGACATGGAATGTGAAGACAGTGTTTCACAGGCTATAAAGTAGCGCAGGCTGTTAACCCGGGGCTAGGATCCCTCCTGAGTAATCCTGCACCAGCAAGGCAACGTGGGTTATTAACGGCATTTGCTTCCGTCAGCTACTTGTCGCTTTCATAATCAAATGGAAGGACTTGAAGGTGGCGTGTAGGTTCTGATGGAGTGGGCAGGAGGAAGAAGTGGGCAGTCAGAATCCAGGTCAGGGGGCTGAGGGGCTGGTCCTGAGTGGTCAAGGGCAGATTACACCATGCAGGGGATGGAGAGAGGCCCAGGTTCCGGAAACCAGAGTCTAGACACTTTGTAACTGGGCGGGAACCTGGGAACCCAGGAACCCTCCCAGTTTGGCTTCCCCTTCTGTAGACGAGAGATAATTATCTCTACTGACCAGGAGATTCCTGTAACGTCATGGGGGCTGGTGGCCGTGCAGTGTCTTTAACAGCCGTGGGTCAGGACCTCCCTGGCAGTACAGTGGAGAGGAATCTGCCTGCCAGGGCAGGGGGCCCAGGTTCGATTCCTGATCCAGGAGGATCCCGTGGCCACAGAGCAGCTAAGCCCGTGGGTCTCTCTGCTCTAGAGCCTGTGAGTCCCAACTCCTGGGCCCACTCAGCACACCAGCGGAGCCCGCGCGCCCTGGAGCCTTGTCCAGCAGCGGAGCCCGCGCGCCCTGGAGCCTGTGTCCAGCAGCGGAGCCCGCGCGCCCTGGAGCCTTGTCCAGCAGCGGAGCCCGCGTGCCCTGGAGCCTGGTCCAGCAGCGGAGCCCGCGCGCCCTGGAGCCTCGGCCGGCAGCGGAGCCCGCGCGCCCTGGAGCCTGTGTCCAGCAGCAAGAGGCGCCAGCACAGGGAGAAGCCGGCGCCACAAACCCGGGGGTGGCCCCCCCACCACAGTTAGAGAAAGCTCGTGCACGACGCAGACCCCGCACGCCAAAGGTTAAATTAAAAATAAAAGGAAAGCCTTGGAAAACAAGAAGAATAATCGATCACCATCTCTGCGAACCGGAGGGTATCATTCCCTTGGAAGAACCCAGATGACAGGACGTTAGGCACGTGTGCGATAAACTTCGGCCCCTGCTCTGGAATGAACTGGGCCTCTCTCGCGTGTATGAGGAAGCCCTGCCCCCCAGTGTGACTGTCTGTGGAGACAAGCCTTTAACAAGGCTGTTGTTATGGTTAAAGGAGGCTATGCATGTGGGGCCCTAATCCAACAGGACTGGTGACCTTGTAAGACAGGAAAAGACACAGGGGTGTGAGCAGAGAAGAAAGGCCTCCAGACGGGAGGACGCCATCAGGAGGCCGGGAGAAGGACCTCAGGAGACACCCAGCCTGCCGACCCAGCAACCCTGGACTTGCAGCCTCCGAACTGGGAGAAAGCAGTTGCTACCGGTTAAGCTCCCAGACTAGGGCGGCCCCAAACAAACCCGCCACCTGGTCGCTTTATTCCTCCACTCCTTCCCCAGAATAGGCTCCCCCTCCCTTCACAGCAAAGGGCAATGCAGACGGCAGCTGGGAGAGGCGCTCCAGCCGGCCACGGAGCGGGCGGCGCGGCGAGTGGTCAGCGCCGGTGNGGGGCCCTAATCCAACAGGACTGGTGACCTTGTAAGACAGGAAAAGACACAGGGGTGTGAGCAGAGAAGAAAGGCCTCCAGACGGGAGGACGCCATCAGGAGGCCGGGAGAAGGACCTCAGGAGACACCCAGCCTGCCGACCCAGCAACCCTGGACTTGCAGCCTCCGAACTGGGAGAAAGCAGTTGCTACCGGTTAAGCTCCCAGACTAGGGCGGCCCCAAACAAACCCGCCACCTGGTCGCTTTATTCCTCCACTCCTTCCCCAGAATAGGCTCCCCCTCCCTTCACAGCAAAGGGCAATGCAGACGGCAGCTGGGAGAGGCGCTCCAGCCGGCCACGGAGCGGGCGGCGCGGCGAGTGGTCAGCGCCGGTGTGGGGAGCCTGCCCCGTCCGGCCGCGCTAGTCGAGTCCAGCTCCTGCGCTGCTGAGCGAGACCAGCTCTGTCTGCCCCTCGACACCGAGCCGGTCCCCTCTTGCTCAGGCACCAAGATCCGAGGCGCAGCGGAACGACGAGGTGATGGAAGAGCTTCCGTTTCCAGTCGCTAAGCTGTGTCCGACTTTGCAACCGCACGTGCTGTAGTCCAAAGCCCAGCTGCCCTCTTGGTTGTGTGCTACGAATTTCCATAGCAGCACCTCGGAAACAAGGGACAGTGTTTAAATCTTGATCAGGCGCCCCACAAGTAACTGTTGAATCCTGAAAGGATGAAGGCGTCGGGCTCTGTGCGTTCTCCTGACCCGCTGACTTCGCGGGGTTTGTTCCTGAGTCTTCCCGATCACCACTACTTGCCAACCTCCGCTGCCAATCTCAGAGACGTACTGAGCGTGAAGCAGAAGTGGTTCCCAAACTCACAGAGCTCGCCGTGGAGTGGGGCGGCAGAGACTAGAGCTCAAGGGCAGAAGTAAAACTCTGCGGCCCGGTGTGTTTTTTAAACCCAGTTCAATCCGGGCCCAGACAGCTTCTCCAGTTACCGCCCACACTCCTGCTTAAGGCCTTGCTCCAGCCAAGTCGCTGCCCTCCCGCCTCCGGGGCCTCATGCTTTCGCTCTCATTTCCACCTGAAACGCTGTCTCTGCCGTCGTTACACCCTGCCCATCCGGCGAGGCTGGGGAGGCAGCCCCTGGCGCGGCGCCAGTGGTCTCTGCCCCTCGGTGGGCTAAGCCTCGTGGCTGCCTCCAGGGAAGGGTCAGCGAAAGTGACGGGAGAGCGCGTCTAAGATCGGGTGACCGAAGGGCGCTGTGCACCTCGTAAGCCGCCCTCGCTGTCACCCGGGGGAAGCCAGTCACGGGCTGAAGCCTGTGTCACGAGGGACGGGCCTGCCAACGACCCGTGCGGCGAGCTTGAGACTGGGCTCCCCTCTGCGTCCTGGCGGGCTTCAGGCCAGGAGCTTGACTGCAGCCTCCCAGAGCACCTTGAGCCTGGGTCATCCTGCTGGGCGGGACCCGATTCTTCACCCACGGAAACTGTGGGATAATAAACGCCTGTGCTCTAAGCCACTGAGTTCTGGGGTAATTTGTTACACGGCAACAGACAGCTAACACGCCAGCCCGGGCTCAGGCGGCCCCCCAGGCCAGCCCAGGCAGCTCCCGCCTCCTCTGGACTTGCAGCGCTGATCACCTTCTATCCTCTGGGTTTCTGGTCCTTTCCAGGTAACCCAAAGTCAGTAGCTGCTTGAATTTATTGTGCGTCCCTGTCCAGAGCAAGCTTTTGTTTGGCAGAGTGGAGAAAGGGGATTTGAGAGTTTGTGCAGAAAGGGGCTCTGACATGCATGACGCAGCAGCGGGGAGCCGGCGTGGCAGTTACAGAAGGGACCGGGGCTCCGGAAGAGCTCGCTCTTGTCCTCATCGCAGTGGGGCGCCGGCGCCCAGTGCCAACCGCCAGCCCTCTTTGTAGATTCCCCCTGGCCATTTCCTCCTGTTTGTGAGCAGCGCAGCCTTGCGTTGACACTGCGAGAGGCCGCGGGAAGGGCGGCTCTGGGGTCCCGTCGGAGGAGAGGAGCTAACTGTTCTCAGGGCCCCTCTTACGTCCCTGCTCTCAGGGCCCCTGCGGCAGGATGGTGCCGAAGCCCACTTCCTCCACGTAGCACTCCTGATTAAAGAACCCACACCACATATACACAAGAAAACAAGTGCCGAGGAAAAGGGGGGAAGCCGCTGCAGACCGAAGTCACTAAAAGTTCAGGCTAAGAATAGACGAGGAGCTCTGAGAGCCGCTCGGCTCTGTGACCTCCCACAGGGGCTTGGCGACCAGCCCGATCCGGCTTTGTTTTCTCTACGCCTTTACAAGGAAAGAGTGCCGGCTCGGGAGTCAAGGGCTTTCGGCTCTAGGCCTGGCCCTGTGGTGGTCTCCTTCCGTGACTGTGGGCGAGTCCTTCCCCTCTCCAGGCCTCAGTTTCCCTTCTGGAAACAGCAGGTTGGACTAGACCCCAACACTGACCAAACGCACAGGAAAGCGGAGCCGTCGCAGACCCGCCGGAGACGAGGAGGCCTGGCTGCTCGTCCCAGCTTTGTCGCCGAGAAGCCCGACCTCCTTGGGCCTCTGCTTCTTCGTCTATAAAGCGAGTGGATCTATTCCTTCATCCATTCCTTCAGCAAGTACTTTCTGAGCACCGACTGTTTCCCAGGCCTGGTGCTGAGACAGAGGGTGAGGCGGTAGAGAGGAGGAGAGAGAAGAGCGGCTGTAACCGTCATGTGAGTGAGGGTGTCGCCGACGCCAGGCAAGCGCAGCAAAGGAAGAGTATTCGTGGTTCTCGGTGTCGGGGACAGTCACAGCCTCTGTCCGCCCCGATGTTCTGAGATCCAACAGGCGTCTCTCTGGGCAGCACAGAGAGAGACTGTCAGGGACTCACTCTCATACCATAGCTTCCCCCCCGCCCCAGAACAGCCCAGCTCAGTTACCCCAATCAACCACGACCCATGGATCGGGCCCACACCGCAGGGAATCAGCCTCCAGCTCCCGCCTCCCCAGAGCTCACACTAGCGGCAGAAGCAACTCAGAAACCGACACAGCCAGTAAAGGCCACGCCGCGCTCTGGCTGCTGACCGTAGGCTGGAAGCAACAGCGTTTCTAAGAGTTAGCAATCAAGTGGGGGTTTGGATGGGCCCTGAAGACTTGCGCTAAACAGAAACGCTGGTACCAGGGTGCTGCTGTGCTTCAGTCGAGTCCGACGCCATGGGACCCCATAGACCACAGCCCACCAGGCTCCCGTCCCTGGGATTCTCCAGTCAAGAACACGGGAGTGGGCTGCCATTTCCTTCTCCAATGCATGAAAGTGAAAAGTGAAAGTGAAGTCACGCAGTCGTCT
>SJYS01022535.1:8550-19834 GCA_006410695.1 Philantomba maxwellii | reverse complement strand
ATATATGAAAAAGTGCTCATCCACTAAACTGTCAATTTCAAAATGGGAAATCAATATTTATAACCTTTTATATCATAAACATGCCTATCAATATTTGGGGAAGAGATCTTCTCTCCCCCCTGGGAGCTTCTATAACCATTCCTTCAGGAAACTAATAGCCACTGCTCAAATTCCTCGAGCACTCCCATTAAAATGGTTAAATGTAACCCCCCAAAAATGGGTTGAGCAGTGCCTATTACCTCAAATTAAGCTCGAGGCCTTAGAATGATTAGTACAAGAGCAACTTCAACTTGGTCATATAAAACCCTCTACCTCTCCATGGAATTCTCCTGTTTTTGTTATATATAAAAAAAAAATCTGGCAAATAAAAAGTGTTAACAGATCTTAAAAAAGTTAATAAATGCATTGAGCCCATGAGAGCATTGCAATTGGGACTTCCATCTCCAGCCTTGATTCCTCAAAATTAGTCATTAATAGTATTAGATCTTAAAGGTTGTTTCTTTACCATCCCTCTACAGTTGCAAGATAAAGATAAATTTGCTTTTACCGTCCCTGTCCTTAACAATGCTCAACCTGTTAAATGTTATCAATAGACAGTTTTACCCCCCAAAATGATCAATAGCCCTACCTTGTGCCAAGAGTTTGTTGCTTGTTCTTTACAAACTATTCGCAAAGAATGCCCCAATTACATTTTGTATCATTATATAGATGATCTCTTATTAGCTGCTCCCACTGTTGCTGAGTGCAATGATTTCTTTCTAAAGGTACAAAAGGCATTAAAAAAAATATAATTTACAAATAGCTCCCAAAAAGATCCAAAAAGATTTCCCTTTCTCCTATTTAGGGACCATATTAAAACAACAACAAATAACGCCCCCAAAACTACAAATCCAAAGAGACCATTTGAAAACTTTAAATGATTTTCAAAAATTACTAAGAGATATCAATTGGCTACGCCCTGTACTTGGGATTCCTACTTACCAATTGCGGCATCTGTTTTCCACATTAAAAGGAGACACAGCTTTAGACAGCCCTCAAACACTGACCCCCTCAGCTTTTAAAAAAACTCCAATTTATAAAACACCGACTTAGTGAAGGTTTTCTAACTTACTTACATCCATCTCAGCCCATTTCCTTTATTATATTCCACACTCCCTATTCTCCATCCGGGATAGTAGCTCAGGAAAAAAGACTACTAAAATGGGTTTTCTTACCTAACAGTTTCTCCAAAAAATTGACTACTTACATGGATAAGTTGACATTTCTTATACAAAAAGGTCGCCATCGCGTTTTACAATTATCAGGACATGAACCCTATCAAATTGTGACTCAATTAACAAATGCTCAAATATCTCGTTGTCTACAATTCAATGAAAACTGGCAAATTTCTCTTGCTTCATATCCTGGTTCCCTTTCTAAGCATTATCCTTCCTCTAAGCTGATTCATTGTCTTCAATCTAACCATATGATATCTCACTCCCCAATTTCCGATACTCCAGTTAAGGGACCTACTATTTTTACTGATGCAAACAAAAACACAGCTAGATATTGGACCCCCAAAAGCTTTAAAGTTCTCCCTCACTCCTTTTCTTCTGTCCAACCTGCCGAATTATGGGCTATTTCCCTAGCTTTGCAAGATTTTTATCAGCTTCCTTTTAATATTGTTTCAGATTCTCGATATGCTGTTCTCTCTTGCTAACAGCTTCCTTATGTCTCTCCTCCATTAACACTTAAAACACCAGTTGATAAATTATTTTATCAAGTACAACAGTTACTCTTACAACGTTCAAGACTAATTTTCTTTACTCATATCTGTGCACATTCTGCCATTCCTAGACCTTTATCATTTAAAAATGCTACAATAGATGCCTTACTTTATCCTATAAAAGCAACAAAACAAAAACATTACTTGCAACATACAAATTCCAAGGGGTTGCAAAAATCTCATGCGATTACTTGCAAACAAGCTCAAAACATTGTCCGTTCTTGCTCTATATGCACACCCTTTGTATTGCCATTCACCCCACCAGGTGTCAACATAAGAGGCCATCAAATTAATCAAATCTGGCAAATGGATGTCCTGTACATCCATTCTTTCGGCCGACAAAAATATGTCCATCACACTATAGATACATACACACATTTTCAGTGGGCTACTGCCTTACACTCTAAAAAAGCTGATGCTATTATTACCCATTTATTATCTTGTTTTGCAGTGATAAAAATACCACTAAAATTAAAAACTGATAATACACCTGCTTACCAATCTGTAAAATTAGCCCAATTCCTTTCTCAATATCATGTAACTCATACTTTTGAGATTCCATACAATAGTCAAAGACAAGCTATAATTAAAAGAGCTAATCGTACCTTACATGATTATCTCAAAAAATTAAAAAAGGGAGAACAAGAGAGATTTATAAAACCTAAAGATATTCTGAATAAAACTTTACTCACTTTAAATTTTTTAAATATATGGAGTGACAAAAATTTGTCCGCGGCAGAACTACATTTCCAAAAGGGACAAGAAGATAAGAAGACTTTAAATACACCCATTTGGTATAAAGATAGAGAAAAGGGTTGGATCCCAGCGTCATTAATATATTTGGGGCGGGGACGTGCTTTCATATCTATTGATAATTCCAGGTTTTGGGCTCAACTCGATTGATTAAAATTCACAATGGATGACTGTTTTGTACAAAAGTTCGAAGAGCTTTCAGCTCAACGGAGCTTCACCTTCCCTACCCGCTCTACATCCCATCCAACATGCGGACAACTGAAAAAGCTCACCCAGGAAGCTGAGAAAACCCTGGCCAACGCTGGTCAACCTCTCAATCCTACCAATTTGTTGTTGGTGATGATGGCTGTGGTTACCTGTCAGGCAATGTATGTGCAAGCAACTGAACACACTTATTGGGCTTACGTCCCTAATCCCCCTCTTGTAAGAGCTGTTTCTTGGGGAGAACCGGAAGTACAAGTATGCACTAATGAGACTGCCTTCTTTCCCCCACCGGCTTGTGGGGGGATAGAGCAACTGCCTCATCATACCAATCACTATAATATAAGTAACGTTACTCTTGCAGCAGAGGGCATTCCCTTATGTATAGGAGGACACCCCTTTTGTTTGTCTACCAAAGTGCATTGTCATCTTTCTTAGAATACATGGGGGATAAAATATAATGACTATCATTTTGCTACTTTTACTATGCTTGTCTCTGCTAGAGGCTTTCATACTTCAACAATTCTGATGGATCATCATCCTGATGTACTCATGTCCCTATGCTCTTCTAACTTTTTTGTTCCATCCCTAGAATCTCTAGAGTGGGAGCGTTGCCGGGGCCACTGACCTTTCAAAGTTATGAATTACTCTGGTTTTGTTATTATGGACTGGAGTCCAGATCATGGGCAGTTTTTAGAAAAGTAGTCTAACAGATCCCTCAAATGGCATCGTATCAATAACACCTTAATGGGTAATGGCAATGAAACGGTTAAATGGCAACAGTTTGCACTGGTTCCTCCTCAATTTCAATTACAAGGTTATCCACATATTCAAGGGGACATTTGGAAATTATGGGCTGTGTCTGGAAATCTTACTATATGGTCAGGGAATTATACTCTGAAGGTTACAGATGCATCGGGTCCATTTCATGTTAATTTGCATGTTAGTAAGTCTTATTCTGCTATGGCTTGTGTGAAATATCCATTTACACTGTTGTATGGGAATTAGACCTAGAATGAAACTTTGGGAACTATATCTTGTATGTATTGCAATTTGACTCAATGTATAAATAGATCTTGGTTGAACCGATTTGAAAATCAAAACAATGATACTAAGTCACTATTGACTGTTAAAGCTAGAACAGAACTATGGCTGCCTGTCAATTTGACAAGACCATGGTCAGACTCTTTTGCTGTTTCTCATCTGGTGACTGCTATGCAAACCTTGCTTCATCGATCTTGCCGGATGCTGGGAATCATCATAGCCTCTGTTCTTGCCGTCGCCTCAGTTACCGCAATGGCCGCGGTGGCTGGACTTGCTTTGCAACAAAAAATCCAGACCGCTGATTTTGTTCGCAATTGGCATAAAGACTCTCATCTGTTATGGCAACAACAACGAGTTTTAGATGCTCAACTTGCGACCGATATCCTCAGTCTTCAACACGCTGTTTCTTGGCTTGAGGATCAATTAACTGTCTTGTCTACTAGAAGCGTGTTCAAATGTGATTAGAACTCTTCCCAAGTATGTATCACCCCAGTACCATTCAATTTGAGTAAAAGGTGAGAAAAGGTAAAGCGATCATTAATAGGGCATCAGAACGTTACTGTGGAAATAATGAAGTTAGAACAGCAAATATTATCTACTTTCAGTAAAACCCTGCCTGACATTAATGAATCTGATCTGTTACAGAGTCTACAAGAGGTCGGAATAGTTTAAATCCTCTCGGGCATGTATCCACACTTATTGGAAATACTTTTGGGAACACTGCACTTATATTGCTTTTATGCTGTGTTGCCTTTTTAGTCTTCCGGTGCTGGCGCAGAGGGCAACAACTAAAAAAGGAAAAACAACGCCTCCAAGCCACCTTACAAATTGCTACTGCATTTAAGAAATAAGGGGGAGATGTGGGAGACCAGCAGTGGCCTGAGAGTGGATTGGATAGGGAAGTGGAAATGTGCCTGCACATGGGAGTTTCTGCCTGGGCAGGGACATACTTGCACACAAGATGTCCTGCCAAGAAGCCTGTACACAAACCCCAGGGTTAATGACCCGCACGCATATGAGGAGTCACTCCCTTCATGATGAGAAGGAAGAAGCTGGAGTTCTGGGCAGGCTTCTTAGTAAACATGTGAAGGTCACTTCCTCCCTCTCTGCTGAAATCGTATTTATGTACTTATATGGTAAAAGAATGCAGTGCTTCGCTTCTTGGATTGCTTCCCAGAACTGGACTATAAAAATAAACCGCAAGGGGGCTTGCGCAGATGTTTTTCCTCCGGCCGGAGTTGTGTCTTTGTCTGTCTTTTGTGTGTCTGTGTCTCTTTGTCATTTCACTCGCAACAAGGAATATTTCACAAAATCTTAAGAATCCAGGAAAAGAAAGCATGGTCACTAAATGAAATTTTCAAGGCTGGTATTTCTAAACGGTAAGTATAGTCCTAATATGCTGCTTTGTTCTCCATGTCTCTCTTGGTATATATTTTAGAATTGTTACGGAATATGAATTACTGTGATTAAAAACTGCAGTATTTATGAGTGATAGAGTACTGTTGAGTGTGAACTTAAGTAGCATGATATCATCAGAATTTATTCCTAATATCTCATTTTACAAGCAGGTGGCAGGAGAACAAATTCCAAAGAATATTTAAGCAATACTACATTTCCCCCCATTACATTATTTATACAGTGAGTAGAGAGGCCACATCTTCTGAGAGAATGTAACATTATCATTAATGACGCACTGAGATGTACAGTGGTACAGAGCCTGCCAAGTAGATTGTTGTACATCATTTTTCATAAATTCTTTTTGTCTCCTCACAGTTTGACCAAATTCATCTATCTTTTGTACCCCAGTTACCACATCCCTTCTCACTTTCATGTGTAGCTTAATTCACTCTTCAGAATATGAATAACATAGTTTTGTGGCTCTCAACCAAACGAACCAGAGTAAAATATGAAATAATCAGTGCCATAGTTCCCTCTCACAATCTAAATACTTGGTAAAGACTCATGTGTGTGTGTCTTCAGACATACATAAATGCTGGTGCTACTGATCTATACAGTCAAATTCTTTGCGTGCCTTATCAGATGAATTAGTAATTTCTGTGGTCTTTTCTAGCTATTGCCATGTCCATAGAGTTTGTAAAGCTTATTGCTATGGACAGAATTTTTTTCCAGACCTCATATGACAAAGAGAAATCTAAACCCCTTTCTGTTTTGTCTCTGATTTGATTAAATTCTGGATTTAGCTGCTCAGTAACAAGAGTCTCCTAGTTCTACAGATGGTGACAACTGGCTAAAGGCCATCCTCACTGTGGCTCCAACATCGCTTTCAAACTTTAATTTTAATTACTCTTTAGTATGAATAAATTGGTATGTATTCCTGACTCTCAACCACTGAGCTCCAAACATACATTATAAGCACTTTTGTTTCAATACTTTGATCATGCCCCTACTTCTTTTTAGGTCACTGAATAACTCAGAGACACTTCATGTATGCACATAATTAATCTCTTATGGAAACGTTGTCATTAAAATGGTCAGCTAAATTTAGAAGAAGAAAGAGTTGAGTAAGGGAATGATGTGGGAATAAATTTAACAGGCATATTTACTAACTGGCAGTTAAAACTTGATGTCATAAATTAATGGTAACTAGCAGGTTGGCTGGAGTAAACCAGGGAAGCAAGAGTATTGATAATCCTTGTGATTTTATGTCTGGGACCCAGAGGAGGTCATTGGCAGGTCTACAAGTTTGGAGTCTGCTGGTTTCTTTCTGTTACTTTTCTACATTAGGATGTCTATATCTGTACCATTTTCAATATTGGAAAATTTCACTTTCTCTCTGGCTTTCATCAAAGCTACTTTTAAAAATGGCCAAATTGGCTGTGACTTTGTTCATCTCTCTATTATTTTACTAGGTCTGCTCTAACAAAGTATAGCAAAATGAGTGATATAACAGAAATTTATTGCCTTACAATTCTGGAGACGAGAAGTCCAGTATCAGTGAATAGTCCGATATCAGTATCAATAGAACCACAAAGTTCTATTCCTTCTGAAGGCACTAGTGAAGGCTCTGTCCTACCCTTCTCTCATAGGTTCTGGAATTTCCCTGCCTTGAGGCTGCATAATTCAGTTTTCATATGGTGCTCTCTCCTGGTCCAAAACTATTTCTTTAACTAGGAAACCAGTCATATATACAGTCTGTCAGCTTACAGCTATTCATCATATTCTCTTATAAGCCTTTGTATATCTGTGGAAACTATTGTTATTTCTCCTCTTTCCTTTTTTAAATTATGAAAGTATGGTTAACACATTTACAGGAGACTTGGAAATGCAGAACAAAATTACATATAAATTCCACTATATATTACAATTAGTTTGTAAGTAGATAAATTAATATTTTTAGTTAGAGTTTTGTTATTGAACTCTCAAAAATTATTAGAATGAATGTACAGAAAGGTAGAAGGATATATTAGAGATGAAAAGCACCATGAACCAATTTGGCATAATTAAGATTTATACCATTTTCACACAACAGTAGGATACACATTCTATTCAAGTTCCCATAGATTATAAACTAGAAGACATTGGATCTTATTTAGGGACATAAAACAAGGTGCAAAAAGCTCATGGTCTAAAGGTGTTGAAATCATATGGAGTTTGTTCTCTTATCGTGAAATTATGTTAGAAATCATTATCCAATGATATTTGAAAATAACCCACATATTTTCAAGTGCAATGTGACATTTACCAAGAGAGATCTTTGACTTAGCCATTGAAAACCTCAATAAAGTTAGAAGACTGAAAAAACAGAGGGTGATGGCAAAGAAGAAAGCATTTAAGTGAGAAATTAATATCAAAATGAGAAATTAATATCAAAGGTACTTAAAAACCCCATGTATTTGGAAATTAAATGTCCACCTTTAAATGATAAATGTACTTAGGAACCAGAATAAGGTAAATCAGAAAATATTTTGAACAGAATAAAAATGAAAGAAGAACTATGAATGGAGGTTTATAGCATTGTACAGGAGGTGGTGAACAAAACCATTTCAAAGAAAAAGAAATGCATGAAGGCAAAATGGCTGTCTGAGGAGGCCTTACGAATAACTAAGAAAAGAAGAAAAGCGAAAGGCAAAAGAGATGCAACCAGCTGAATGCAGAGTTCCAGAGAACAACAAGGATAGATAAGAATACCTTCTTAAGTGAAGAATGCAAAGAAATAGAGGAAAGCAATTGAATGAGAAAGACTAGAATTCTCTTCAAGAAAATTGAAGATACCAAGGGAACATTTCATGAAAAGATAGGGATAGTAAAGGACAGAAATGGCAAGGACCTAGCAGAAGCAGAAAAGATTAAGAAGAGGTGGTAAGAATACACAGAACTACACAAAAAAGGCCTAAATGATCGGGATAACCATGATGGTGTAGTTACTTACCTAGAGAGCCAGACATCCTGGAGTGCGAAGTCAAATGGGCCTTAGGAAACATTAATTCGAGCATAGCTAGCAGAAGTGACAGAATTCCAGCTGAATTATTTAAAATCCTGAAAGATGATGCTGTGAAAGTGCTGAACTCAATATGTCAGCAATTTTGGAAAACTCAGCAGTGGCCACGGGACTGGAAAAGGTCAGTTTTCATTCCAATCCCAAAGAAAGGCAATGCCAAAGAATGCTCAAACTACCTCACAATTGCACTCATTTCACATGCTAGCAAGGTATTGCTCAAAATCCTTCAAGCTAGGCTTCAACATTATGGGAACTGAGAACTTTCAGATGTACAAACTGGATTTAGAAAAGGCAGTTAATCCTCTCTTTCATATGGTCTGTGCTATTTCTAATGTTTTCTAATGCATTCTTTATTTTAAAAAGTTTATTTGCTTATTTATAGTCTGCACTGGGTTGTCACTGCTGCGTGTAGGCTTTCTCTAGTTGCAGGGAGCAGGGGCTACTCTCTAGTTGCAGTGCGTGAATTCTCCAAAAGTGGCTTCTGTTGTGAGCACAGGCTCTAGGGTGTGTGGGCTGCAGGAGTTGTGGTGTATGGGCTTATTTGCTCCACCGCATGTGGGATCCTCTTAGACCAGGGTTTGAACCCATGTTCTCTGCATTGGCAGGCAGATCACCAGGGAAGGCCTCCAATGCATTCTTCATCTCACTTATTGAATTCTTCAGTTTCTAAATTTCTGTTTAGTTCTTTTTTATAGTTTGAGTCTCTTTAGTAAAGTATTCCTTCTGTTCAGTAGTTTTATCCTTGAACAAAATTTCTGAGTTTTCTTGTAGCTCTATGATTTTTTTTGTGTGTGTGATAGCTACTTTGAATTCTCTCTCAGATTGCAGTATTCCATGAGTTTAAGCTTAAATTTGGTTTCTGGAGAATTGTCATTTTCTTTCTGTGACCCTGTGTTATGCAGGTTCTTCATGGTGCTTGATGAGTTGTTCTGCCAGCACATGTGAAGTAGTAAATAATGTTCTTCTAAAGTAAATCTTTTTCTTTTTTTTAAACTTTCTTCTACTGAGTCAACAGATGAATAATTAGATGCCTTTTTGTTTTCCAATAGGTGGTGCTATTGAAGAATTGAACTGATGCTTTTGAACTGTGGTGTTGGAGAAGACTCTTGAGAGTCCCTTGGACTGCAAGGAGATCTAACCAGTCCATCCTAAAGGAAATCAGTCCTGAATATTCATTGGAAGGACTGATGCTGAAGCTGAAACTCCAATCCTTTGGCCACCTGATGTGAAGAACTGACTCATTCGAAAAGACCCTGATGCTGGGAAAGATTGAAGGCAGGAGAAGGGGATGACAGAGAATGAGATGGTTGAATGGCATCACCGACTCAATGGATGTGAGTTTGAGTAGACTCTGGGAGTTGGTGATGGACAGGGAAGCCTGGCATATTGCAGTCCATTGGGTCGCAAAGAATCAGACATGACCGAGCAACTGAACTGAACTGAGCTGAGATGTGCTGTATAGTACAAGCTTTTATTTTCTCTTACTGTGCTGCCTCTGGTTATATTTTAGAATTGGCATGTTTTACCCTCTACCGCCTCTGTCAGATGTGTTGCCTGCTGCCCTCCTTGCTGTTTGTGCTCCCAGGGCCAGTGATGCCTCATCACAAATGGTGTCACTGCCTGGGCTACCAGGATGGTGGTTTTTTCCCACCACATCTGGGGTCTACTTGGTCGCAGACTCTGCCACTGCAAGGTGGGGAATCGAGGGAGGGGAAACAAGTATTACAGGTGTCTCAGCCATGACCAGGATTTTGGGGTTCAGAAATTCTGCCATGATGAGCAGCAGGGGTGGAATCATGGGCACCTCCACAACGGGCGGGGCAGAGGTGCAGGCTCCACCACCCCCGCTGTCAGGCTTCCTGTGGCTGCAGGCGCCACTCTGCTGTACACTCGGTGTGCTGCGGGTGGCTTGTCCCAACGCTGCTCATCTCGCTGGGACTGTAGGCTCAGCCACCATTGCTGGCGGTCTGCGATGATAAGCACCGCTTCCACTGTTTTGTGCTTCCAGCTGTCGTGTATAGTCCAGGTCACCTACCTTTAGATACACGATGTGTAGGATTTTCTCATAATGGGGTGTTGGGGCAGAGGTGCCTTTGTTGAGTTACGGATGTTTTACTGCTTATAGATAGAAGAGGAGAGACAAAGGGAACATCTCATGCCACCAATATACTGACATCACTCCTGTATTTTCTTCATTTTGATGTAACTATAAGTGGTATTACTTCTTAATTTCTGTTTCTGATAGTTCATTATTACTGTATAGAAATACAATAGATTTCTCTATTTTAATTTTGTATTCTGCAAATTTACTCAATTCATTAGTTCTAACAGTTTTTCGCTGAAGTCCTTAGGATTTCCTGTGTATAGTATTATATTACCTGTGAACAGTGATGGTTTACTTCTTCCTTTCTCGTTTGGATGTCTTTTATTTCTTTGTCTTGCCTATTTTCTCTGGCTCAGACTTCCAATACTATGTTGAATAAAAGCAATGAGTGTGGGCATTCTTGTCTTGTTCCTGATCTTAGAAGAAAAGCTTTCAGCTACTCATTGTTGAGTGTGATTTTAGCTGTAACTTTGTCAAAAATGGCCTTTAATATGTTGAAGTACATTCCTCCTATACCCATTTTTATCATAAATTGACATTGAATTTTATCAATAAAATTTTATCAGATTCTTTTCTCACATCTTTTGAGATCATTATATTGCTTTTAAACTTTGTTTTGTTAATCTGGTATATCACATTGAGTGATTTGCAGATGTTGAATAATACTTACATCCCTGTAATAAACTCCACTTTAATCTTGGTGTATGAGTCTTTTCGTGTGTTGTTGGATTTTGCTTGCTAATGTTTGTTTGTTGGCCTCGCTCCACGGCATATGGGATCCTAGTTCCCAAACAAGGGGCTGGGCCTGCGCCCCCTTCAGTGGACTCTCAAGAGTCCCTGCTGCTGGACCATCAGGGAAGTCCCACTTGCTAATACTTGGATGAGTAATTTTGCATCAGTGACATCAAAGATATTGGAAATTTATATATATAATAAATTTATTATATATAATATATCT
>SJYS01022527.1:285796-327136 GCA_006410695.1 Philantomba maxwellii | reverse complement strand
GCGTGGTTGGCACACCTCACACAACAGAGGCCATATGAGACTGGGCAGGGGACGTGAGGGCTGCTCCTGGGGCTGGGGAGCAGGAGCCCCAGGATGGGCCGCATGTGGGCGAGGGAGGCCCAGCGGCCACACAGATGCTTGTCAGTCCTGGCAACAGCAGGAAGCTGCCGAAGGATTTTAGGCAGGCAGTTCAGTTCAGTCGCTCAGTCGTATCCGACTCTTTGCGATCCCATGAATCGCAGTATGCCAGGCCTCCCTGTTCACCACCATCTCCCGGAGTTCACTCAGACTCACGTCCATCGAGTCAGTGATGCCATCCAGCCATCTCATCCTCGGTCGTCCCCTTCTCCTCCTGCCCCCCATCCCTCCCAGCATCAGAGTCTTTTCCAATGAGTCAACTCTTCGCATGAGGTGGCCAAAGTATTGGAGTTTCAGCTTTAGCATCATTCCTTCCAAAGAAATCCCAGGGCTGATCTCCTTCAGAATGGACTGGTTGGATCTCCTTGCAGTCCAAGGGACTCTCAAGAGTCTTCTCCAACACCACAGTTCAAAAGTATCAATTCTTTGGTGCTCAGCTTTCTTCACAGTCCAAGTCTCACGTCCATACGTGATCACTGGAAAAACCATAGCCTTGACTAGATGGACCTTTGTTGGCAAAGTAATGTCTCTGCTTTTCAACATGCTGTCTAGGTTGGTCATAACTTTCTTTCCATCTGGTCCCATCACTTCATGGGAAATAGATGGGGAAACAGTGGAAACAGTGTCAGACTTTATTTTTTGGGCTCCAAAATCACTGCAGATGGTGACTGCAGCCATAAAATTAAAAGACGCTTACTCCTTGGAAGTCCGGCAGAGGTATAATCAAATTGCTCTCAGGAAAACTCCTCTTCCAGGAAGCCCTCCTGGATACTCTAGTTTGGCTCAAGGTCTCCTCTCTGTTCCCTTCCTGTTCGTTCATCTCAGCACTTAACAGAACACACTGCAACTGCCCTCTCCATGGACTGTCAGCTCCTTCAGGTTGGGGCCTGAAATCAGGTACTTTTTGTGTCCTGGCAGAGTCTGGTGAAAATCACTGTTTGGTTAACATAGGGGACAGCCCTGATGTCCATGTGTTCCAGTCCCCTGGGATAGCACATGGGTCCAGTTCTAGGTCCTTCATCTCAAGGCCTGGACAACAACTCCTTGATGACATGGCCCAAGGGTTTGCACAGGTCTCTGAGGTGGGTGCAGTCAGGTTCCAGGCAAAAACTCCCCCAGCTGCTCATCTGTTTCATTCAGACAACAGGGAGAGCGCAAGCCCAGTTCATCTTCCTGAGAACCATTAGCTGCTTATTGAATGGAATCAAATTTAATAAAAGGAGCAGTTCAAGCAGTTCTGGTGGATAAGTGAGGGTCTGGGTGTGACAGAGATGCTTGCATGACTTTAGAGAGGAAGCATGCATGGCTTGATTTGAGAGCAAGTGAAGTCTGCTGATCAGTGTGCTAGCCAGGTCAGCAACAGCCCTGAGTCTCTCGGCTGTGGCTCCCGCCCGGGGTGCAAGGCACGGGAATATTCATAGACAGACTCTCTGCTGAGGCCGCTCCTCCTGCCTTCACCTCACCGCACTTCCCCTCAGGAGTCTCTAGGATCAGGGACGGGTGTCTAAGAGACTGCAAACAAAAAGAGGAGAGAAAATCACCGAAACAAAACCCTGGTTCTTTGAAAAGATCGATCAAACTGACAAACCTCTAGCAAGACTGACAAAGGAAAAGAGAGAGAATACACCAATTACCAAGAGCAGAAATGAAACAGGAAATTATATAGCTCTTTCAGACCTCAGAAGGGTAATAAGAGAACACCATGAAAAACTCTACACATAAAATCCTGATGACTTGGATAAAATGAACCGAATCCTCAAAAAGTACAAATATCACAACTCAACCAAATGAAATAGGATGAGTAGCCTTGTAGCTATTAAGGAAATTAAATTCATAATCTACAAATTCCCAGAAATATGCAAGACCAATTTCATGAGAGAATTCCAGCAAATGTTTGAAGAAAATATTCATACCAGTTCTGCACAGTTCCGTCCAGAAATGGAAAGGAAACACTTCCTAATTGATTTTATGAAGCCATTACTATGACATTAAAACCAGACAAAATTAAACGTAAAAAACCAGAAAACTTCAAACCAGTATCCCTCATGAATATAGATTCAAAATATTATCAAATAAAATTCAGCAAGATAAAAGAATGATACATCATGAACATATGGAGTCTATTTAGGGATGCAAGGCTGGTTTGATATTCAAAAATCCATCAATATAATCCACCATAACTACAAGCTAATGAAGGAAAAATTGCCTGACTATATAAAGTGATGCAGGAAAAGCATTTGACAAAATTTGACATCTATTCACGATAAAAGCTCTCAGAAACTAGGAGTAGAGGAAAATTCCCTCAACTTGATAACGAATATCTACCCTAACCCCTACAGCTAATATTATATTGAATACTTAATGGTGAAAAATGAGATATTTTTCCATTAAGATAGAGAATATGCCTGTTAACATACTACTAGAAGTTCCTGCCAATCTAATAAAGCAAGAAAAGGAAATGTAAGGCATATTTTCCAGAAAAAAATAATCTGTCCCTGCAGATGATATTATGGTCTGTGTAGGAAAATCTAAAAGTTAAATCCTAGAACTAATAAGTCAATTCAGCAAGGAAGCAGGATAAAAGATGGACATACACAAATCAATTATACTTCTATATACTAACAACTACACATAGAAAGTGGAAGTGAAGTCGCTCAGTCGTGTCCGACTCTTAGCAACCCCATGGACTGCAACCCACCAGGCTCCTCCGTCCGTGGGATTTTCCAGGCAAGAGTACTGGAGTGGAAAGCCATCACCTTCTGCACTGTCTCTGCTGCTGCTGCTGCTAAGTCGCTTCAGTCGTGTCTGACTCTGTGCGACCCCATAGACGGCAGCCCACCAGGCTCCCCCATCCCTGGGATTCTCCAGGCAAGAACGCTGGAGTGGGTTGCCATTTCCTTCTCCAATGTATGAAAGTGAAAAGTGAAAATGAAGTCGCTCAGTCGTGTCCGACTCCTAGCGACCCCATGGACTGCAGCCCACCAGGCCCCTCCGTCCGTGGGATTTTCCAGGCAAGAGTACTGGAGTGGGTTGCCATTGTCTTCAGAACTTTAAATACCATACAATTTAGAGTCACTCAAAAAATATTTAGGAGCAAGTCTAGCAATATATATACAATGTCTAATATGTTAAACATTCCACAATGCTGACAGAAAGTTAAAAGCATCCTAAATAATTAGAAATACATACTGACTTCATGAAAAACTCAACATAATAAAGATGCCAGACTCCTCAAATTGATCTATAGATTTAATGTAATTTCTATCAAAATTCCAGAAAGATTTTGGTTGATACAGATAAGATTATTCTAATATTCACATAGAAAGGTAAAGGAACTATACTTGCTAAAATTTTTGAAAAGGAAGAGTAAAGGAGGAATGACCACGCTCCCGTTTTGGAGCCTGTATGCTTACGGAAATCAGCACTGCGTGGTACCGGCAGAGCGGCAGACGCACATCAACGGAAAGGAGACGATAGCACAGAGATATTTCACACGAGTACGACCAACAGATTTTTGGGAAGCAAGCAAAATCAATTCAATAGAGGGACAACCTTTGTGCCAACCAATGGTGCTGGAGCAACTGGATATCCATAAGAGGGAGAGAGGGAGAGTGGGAGGCAGGGAGGGAGGGGAGAGAAAGAAGAGTAGAGAAGAAAGAAAGGAAGAAAAAGAAAAAAGTTACCTTGACTTAAATTCTCAAATGAATTCAAAATGCATCATAGATTTAAACATAAAATATAAAATTATATAACTTCTAAAAGAAAATGTAAGATAAAATTTTTGAGATTTAGGGTTTGGTGAAAACTCAGCTATCAAAAGCATGATACATTAAAGGAAAAAAATCAGTAAATTAGGCAGTTACAATTAACTGGCTTTGTTTTACGAAAGACCCTGTGACGAGGATAAAGAGACAAGCTAGTGGCTGAGAGAAACTCCTTGCAGATCACATATTTGACAAAGAACTCCAACCCCAAATATGTTACGAACTTTTAAACAAAAAAGAAAAGTAGTCGCACTAGAAAATGGATAAACGTCATGAAGAGAATTCTTGCGGTGTCAGGAAACTTCTCCTTGACTTCCCAGGGTCCTAGCCCCTTCTTCACCCTCTGCTGACTTTGAGAAAGATTCTGGTTCATGTTTTCTTCTGGTATATTTACGATCATTTGTTACATAGTCAAAGAGAACTGATACAGCAGGAATTCTTTCCCACTGGAAAGCACACACCAAGTGATTCAGAACCATTGTCTGGGCAAGAATCTGGAACAGGGGAAAAGCTGTCAGGAAAGGTTTTTACAAAGATCTCAGGGAGTGAGAGCCAAGGCATAAAGTGATGACTTTGACTTGTAAGATAAAAACGAATTTAATTCTCTTTACCCGGCCTTTGCCATCTTTTCATTATAAATTAAGGGGGAGAAAAGCTTCTGCTCTCTTCAATAACTGCCTCCTCCAGTGAAGAATGTTTTAGGCACTGGAACGTAATTAAAGTGATATTGTATTTCTTTCATTATCATGATTATAATAATGCATAGATTTCAGCAGGTACTTTCCAACAGAATTAAAACGAAGACAGATGGCTGACATTTGGGTGGGAATTAGAGCCTACACGAATATTTTATACAGCAGCTTCCTAAAAAGGAAGGTGCAAACCTCTAATAAAATGTCTAGAAATTTCACTGGATATTGAGCTCTTCTTAGGGCAAAATTTTAACAAAATTTTAAAATATTGATTGGTTGGTAGTTAAGTGGCAAATTATTTAGAATTGTGACAACTATTATCCAAAACCTGGTTGTAAGTCTTTTATCATTATGTCAAAAGTACATCAGCCTCCCTCAGGAAGCTGTCCTACACTTCCCAACGTGAAACCCTAAGGACGCAAGATCAGTTACGGATTTTTCTGATGGGGAATGGACCCCTGGAATCTGATCATTAGGATACCAGACAAACTCCCAGTTGAGGAATGTTCTATGAAAAAAGGGGACAGAAACCCTCAAACCTCAATATCATAAACAATGAACAAAATTTGTGGAGATGTCCCAGATTAAAGAAGGTTAAAGAGACATGGCAACCAAGCACAACACCAGGTCCTCGCCACCGGCTTCCTGCCTGAGTCACAGAAAAGCTGCAGAGATCACTGTGAGGGCCCCGGAAGTACTGGACTCTGGTAGATTACAGGAAAGACTTTGTCAGTGCTGACTTTCCTGAAGCTGATAACTGTCCTGTGACTGCAGTTTTGTGAGAGATTGTGCGCACTCAGTCGCTCAGTGGTGTGTGTCTGACTCTCTGCGACCCCATGGACTATTGTAACCCACGAGGCTCCTCTGTCTATGCAATTTTTCAGGCAAGTATATAAGAGTGAGTTGCCATGTCATACTCCAGGGGATCTTCCCAACCCAGAGACTGAACCCTCATCTCCTTCATCTCCTGCATTGGCAAGAGGATTCTTTACCACTGAACCATATCTTCAGTTTTAAAAAAATATACATTAATGTATTTAGGGTTTTTTTGAAAGTGATGTATATAAATTAATCTCAAGTGGCTTGGGAAAAAAATCTGCGTGTGTATGCATCGCTCTCTCTCTATATATATATATATATGTATAAATATATCTAGTATATATAATAGGTATTTTCTGTTTCATAAAAACATAGCTATTATCTACATAAAGATCGCTAGAGACTATAAATGCAGATATACACATAGCCACGTTTGTTTCCTCATGCGTTCTCCCTATTTACAGAGAGAGAGAGAGAACATATGATAAAGCGAGCGAGGTAATTTGTTAAAGAAATCAGCAAATCGTACAACTGTTCTTTGTACTATTCTTATTCCTACAACTTTTCTTAGGTTCGATATTATTTTTAAATAAAAAATTGAAAGGATAGTTTGAAAAATCTTGTCAGTTTTTGCCTGATGATCCATTTTCTATTCTTGACTGATGGGCCAAAAATATAGTCTTTGGGCCTCGAAACGCTTCCATTTGAACCCCAGCATTCTCGCTTACCTTGCCCTCTGGTAAATTAGCAATCATGCTCTATTTCTCAGTTTCCTCATCTGCAAAGTGGGCATAATGATGCTGCTCATGAACAGTTCAGACACATATTAGATGAGGATAGAAGTATTGAAAAGTAGGAGAAAAAGGAAAGACGATTAAATAAATGATAGGACAATTAATATTCCATAAAGAAAAAAACTAAAATTAGCCCTTACACAAAAAGAAATTCCAAATAAAATAAAGCCCTAATCATGAAAAATTCAACCACTTTAAAGGTTAAAAAAAAAAATTTCTTAGGTGAGACAGAAAAACAAAACATATAAAAAAGAAAAGATAAATTTGACTGTATCACATTTAGAGACTTCTGCAAAGAATACCACAAATATAAAAGAAAAGCCATAATACAAGAAAAGCAATAATAAGAGGAAATATTTGCAATGCATGGCATAAACAAAAACTTAATATCCAGAAAAAAATTACATGAAAACCCAGTAACCGAGTAAGACTAGCAAGAAGTTTAGAGAAAAAGAAACCTGTCTGATAAATACATAGATAATCGTTCTTCACACTAGCAATGAGAAACATATAACCTAAACCCTTGTAGGTAATATTTCACAACTCTGGCAAAAAAAAATTTAGAAATGTGACAATATCAAGTTTTATTGAATCAGTAGCAGGATAGATAATCCAGACCTCCCTGGTGGAGAGCCACTCCGGGAGGAGGAGAATCACGCATACAAATGACAGGAAGCCCTCTCCGGGCGTGCCTCCTCCGGGGCACACTGCTCACGGCCGAGGAGACAGGCCCCAGAAGGCTCACTGCAGCGACAGCTGTCACGAGAAACGGGAGCAACAACCCGAACTGGGTCCATCCTGGAGCGGACACGGAAGTTACTGTGCGGCATTTCAACCGACTCACACAGCTAAGATGAAGACACCTGATTCACAGGCTCAGCGTGGGTAGATGGCACAGATGCCCCCCGAGCTGGGGGGGCATGCAGGTCAGCATCCTACCCCCGGAATACGACACGGGAAGGAAGCACCGTCAAAGCAGGCGCGCCGCCGCCTCTGGAGAGAGAGGGAGGGGAACGAGACAGAGGCAGGGAGACAGGGGTCAGCTTCAGCTCCGATGCCCGCTTCCTTACTGGATGTGTTCATTTATCCATCTCCTTTCAAACACGGATATCTTAAAAAAAAATTTTCTTTAATGTGTTAATTTAGGGTATTGTGTCCGTGAATGTTTGTCACCTTGATCTAAGTTTTGGAAATAGTTTCAAAATATTTGAGGACTGGTTTTTCAAAAGCTCTCCAACTACTCCATGGGTGGGAAACGGTGGACCTGGGCTCTCTTCCCTGGCCCCAGGCAAGCCTGGATGTCCCCAAGGTGACAAGGTGGAGATGCCACTCTGCCCTCTGCGTCCCTAAAAGCCTTGTCATGTGCAGTTCTCACATATACCCTGGGATGACCAGCCCGGCCACCTGCCTTCACAAGCCATCTGTTCATGGGTCACACTAGATAATCCTTAGCTCACGTTCACCAGCCCATAAAGGGAAAGTGCAGTCTGTCTTTTAATTTTCAATAGATTGGTAGTTATTTTTCTCTTCATATAAATATATTTATTGGAATGAAGAATATATATAAACATTATGAAATTTTCCAACACAGAAACTAAAAGATGACCTATAATCCTATTTCCTAAAAAGAATTGAAGGATACTTTTAACCATTTGCTATATTTCCTTCTCGTCAATTTTTGGAAAGGTAAGAAAACGAGCAAAATATGATGACATAACTAAAGCTCTGTAACGATGACTTTGTCTCTCCTCTTCTACCCAGATCAGTTCTGAGAAAGTTAAGTCTTTCATTGAAACGTACTGGATTCATCGGAAATTTTAGAGCATAATTGATTTAGCTGGATTCAGACTGATAATAAGCATTAGTTTCTGGTTTTCGCTGTGATCAGCAGCTCTGAATAGCATCCTGCTAAATATTTTAGGGAGCTTTTACCCTATTAGGTTATTAGGATGAGCTCCTGGAAGTGGAATTTTGGGGTAGAAGGCTGCAAACAGCTTACATTTTGCTACAAATTACCAAACTGTGATTACAGAATCTGGTACTCAATAGCGAATGGTCCCCTCACCTTAGATACTGGCTACATACTTTAAATATGATAACAGATTGAATTCTCTCAACCTGTGGGGTCGGTACTATCTTCATCCCCAAGTTACAGATGAGAAATCTGAGCACAGTGAGGATGAATATCGTACCCATGCTCTCTGGGCTCGTAAAGAGCAGAGCAAGGATTCACATGCAGTGTGTTTAGAGCTGGACGCACAAGGCTAATCACTCCTATCTCCACAAGCAGTGTTTGAAATCCCTAAGTAGTTGTGAAGGCAATGGCACCCCACTCCAGTGCGGTTGCCTGGAAAATCCCATGGACGGAGAAGCCTGGTGGGCTGCAGTCCATGGGGTCGCCAAGAGTCGGACACGACTGAGCGACTTCACTTTCACTTTTCACTCTCATGCAATGGAGAAGGAAATGGCAACCCACTCCAGCATTCTTGCCTGGAGAATCCCAGGGACGGGGGAGCCTGGTGGGCTGCCGTCTATGGGGTCGCACAGAGTCGGACACGACTGAAGTGACTTAGCAGCAGCAGCAGCAAGTAGCTGTGATGCTTTGGCCAAGGATCACAACACAAACCTCATCCAGAAAACTCAGATAACAGGGGGACGAATTTCAGAGTTGTCTCGGGGACAGAAGGAGCTAATGTGAAGTATTGAGCAGCATATACATGACTATGCAGCTTATCAGACGCGCTTCAAAATGTTTGACATCATTATTCCTTCTGTTACTTGTGAGCGTGAGCATTTTAAAGGTTTATTCTATTTGTCATTCTTCAGTGAATTGCCTGTTCGTATAATGTGCACCTTTTTTTCACGAGGCTCCTTAAATTTAACTTTTTCCTCCCGGGCTTGTGTATCTGCATAAGTCAAAGGCAGAAACGAGGGTCAACACTTGGCCTGCCTTCTGTCACTCTCACCAGGCACACCTCCCACGGCCTGCCCTGTGCATCCCTGGCTCTGGCTGCCTGGTTTCACCATCCTTTCCATCCTTTCTTTGCCTCTGACACTTGTTTCACATGCCATTTCCACGTGTAAACTGGCAGAGGCCGAGGCTGCTATCTGTCTGACGCGCTAACTCCCGGAGGTCAAGGACTTCATTCTCTCCTGGGCTTAGTGCAGGCTTTAGACAAAGTCCTGCTGTGAGAATAATTTTGCCCGTGTCCAGGATACAGGCTGTTACTCGAGGGACAGAACATTAAATCGAGACAGACTCAGTGCAAATTCTGGCAAAGAGCTTCTTTGTGTAGATGACAGACATCCATTGCCTTTTTAAGAAATAACAGTTGACGTTAAAGAGGATTTTACAAAAAGGCTCAAGACTCTTTCCTTTTCTGTTATCTATGCATTTTTCTAACCATCACCCTGTCTTGATCACTGTCTCTTTTGAGTTTTTCCTGTCTGTCTCTCTGGCCCGATTTTTCTCCCTCTATATCATCTCCCTCTTTTTCTATTAGTCTCTGTTTCTCTCCCTTCTTTCCTCTTTCGATCACAGGGTTAAAAATGACTTTAGAAAACAAATACCTCTGAGTAAATAAGAGCATGCTTTATTGCATAATAAGACTGATTCACCATTAACAATAGAAAAGCATCTACATATCTATATTTTCTCATTTTACGTAATTATTTTCATTTGACTTAATTAAATTTAACTTAATTTTCACACAATCCTAGAACATTATTATTCTCCCTTTTATTGGCTCAGAAACTGAGACTCTAAGGAGCTCTGTTTTGTCAGCAATGGAGCCACAGTTTAAAGCTAGATTTGTCTAGGTCCCAACCCCACTCCAGGACTCTTCCCTGGAAAATCCCAGGGACTGAGGAGCCTGGTGGGCCGCACTCCATGGGGTCGCTAAGAGTCAGACACAACTGAGTGACTTCCCTTTCACTTTTCACTTTCATGCATTGGAGAAGGAAATGGCAACCCACTCCAGTGTTCTTGCCTGGAGAATCCCAGGGACGGGGGAGCCTGGTGGGCTGCCGTCTACGGGGTCGCACAGAGTCGGACACGACTGAAGCGACTTAGCAGCAGCAGCAGCAGCAGCAGCCCCAAAGCTTTTTCTGCCACAGGAAACTTCTTGTCCTCTGCGCTCCCAGAAGCATTTGCCAGCTGCAGCTGGAGTGAAACGGACCTAAAGCTTTTCTCACGGTCCCGTCAAAGTGAGAAAAGCCATCTGTCCAAAGGGACGCACGCGTTCTTGAGGGACTGAGCCCCAGTGGGCTAGCGGGCCCCGGTTTCTGACTCACTGACGCGCCCCCGCCCCAGCCAAGAAAGGGGGGCGTGAGCCCCCTTTCCACACACCACTCACCAAGGAGCAGGAGGAGGGCCGTCAGCGCCCCGGCCGCAGAGCGCATGCTGGCGTCCAGCTCAGGCTTCTTAAAGGGCAGAGAAGGGGGACTGTGTGACCAAGGCTCCGGGGAGCGGGAGCCCGGTCCCACGTGACAGATGGGGAAGGAAGCTGCCGCCACAGCCCGGCACTGCTCAGTCCCCCTCAGCCCCGTCATCCCAGCAAGTGCAGGCAGCCACCGGGGCTCATCCACAGTGAGGGCATCTAGGGTAAGAGGGGGGCACCGGGGGAACAGTACTGATCCTAACCCAGGGTTATCTCCTGTGGTATTCCCCACACAAGTGTGACTGCGTGCAGACCTTCCCCAGAGACCCCGGCTGGCAAGTCTCAGAGAGGGATGTGGGCACAGCTGGCTGCCTGGAGGCGCAGCTCCGGCAGTGGCCCTCAGCGCCCCGGCCTTGGCCCCACAGCGGGCCAGTCATTGTTTTAGGACCACAGACTCCTTCAGGTGCCAGTGGCCTATGGATTTCTTCCCGGAATAACATTTTTAAGTGCCCCTAGTAAGGTGCTTAGGGATCCTTTCCCAGGTGGTGCTAGTGGTAAAGAACCTGCCTGCCAGCGCAGGAGACAAAAGCGACACGGGTTCAATCCCTGGGTCAGAAAGATCCCCTGGAGAAGAAAATGGCAACCCGCTCCAGTATTCTTGCCTGCAGAATCCCATGGACAGAGGAGCCTGGCGGGCTACAGACCCTGAGGTCGCAAAGAGTCAGATGCGACTGAGTGATTAGCACATGATTTAGTCCATGCACACACACACAAGGATTATAAAAGAAACCATTATTTTGAAATACAGTTATCCAAATATCTAGAAAACAGACTTGTGATACAGAAATATATGTGCTTTACCCACACAGTAAATAACAAGGCGTAGCATCAAGTGAGATATCTACCACCATCTTGATGCCGTGATATTGAGAGATGCCTCTAACGACTGAGAGCTGGATGGACGTATTCGCTGCTCCTGCTGGGAGTAAAATCACCGGTGTGGTAACGGCACTGTGGCTCACTGGCTGCACTCGCGTTAGCAGGAAATGCTGTTTCCTTTAGAGGTTAGAGGACAGAGATGGAATTTTTCCCCAACCAAGTTCACAGATCCCAGGTCAAGTGTCCAACCTCGGAAGACCCTTGTTTGTTAACACAGACTCAGCCTGCAAATTTGGGGTCACATGTTTCCATACTTCTCCTTGACATATACTTAACTGTCAAGGCACCAACTCCAGGGTGCAAGAAATGTCACTTGCAAAAACATGAATCAACTTAATGAGAGTTGTAGAGCTCCATTTAAATGAGTGGGCAGAAACTGAACACTTCTTTTCCTGGGATCCCTTAGCCAAATCCCCAGCACAGCTCGCTCAGTGGGCGCTTGCACTCTTAGAATGAGAGTTTATTTGACCCCCAGCCCAGCCCTCTGAGCCAGGGGTTAGCACTGGCCTTCCTTTGATGGGGGAGGGAACAACATCACTGAGGTGCGTGGTACCCCAGGTCCACTCAGCTGGGAGTTGAGCCCAAGCCTTTGGCTGGCAGTCTGTGCCTCTCACACCACACTGTGCCATCCATGGGTGGGCACCACCCACTGCCAAGGTCCATCTGTCCAGCCAGAGGCCATCAGGTTGCACTGGCAGCCGCTGACACCCACTGACGGGACCCCTTCAGGACAGCCGTGTTGCTTCTCTGAGTCTCCACGTGAGTGGAGCAGACTGTTTCTGGGGAATGCGCTTTTCTTTATTTTGGTGCCTTTAAGTTTCACCTTTTACCCAGATACACTTTATTTCATTTTAGACACTGTGGGTCAGTCTTCACTTGCACCAGGAAACATACTGCCTCTTGCTTCTCCTGAAACATGTGGACTTTAAAAATCTTTATCCCTCTTAATGGAGACATTTGGAGGAGAGATATTTCAGTTTCCCCTAAGCGATCTGAAGGACAATGCCAGTGCAGACACAATAACCCATGGGCAGTGGCTGTGGGCTCCAGAAAACACACCAGGGGAGCTTCCGGTGAGCCCAAGGTTTCAGGTACACAAAGAGGTCCCAAGCTGATGTGACATCAGACTTGCAGTTTTTGGCAACTAATTTTAAAATGTCTTCACACGCAATGTGCGTGCTCAGTCGCCTGAGTCGTCTGTGACTCTGTGACCCCATGGACTGTGGCCCTCCAGGCACCTCTGTCTATGGGATTTTCCTGTCAAGAATACTGGCATGGGTAGTCACTCTCTTCTCCAGGGGATTTTCCTGACCCAGGGATCGAACCCGTGTCTCCTGAATCTCCCGCACTGCAGGTGAATTCTTTACCGCTGAGCCACTGGGGAAGCCCGCAGTGTGGCAAGTCAAACTGCATAGCAGTGTGTAACTTCTGCTCTGGAATACCTCTCGTGATCTCTTCCAGGGCTCAAGCATTCATATTTAAACCCATAAAGGGAAGTTTCTGCAGCAACTTCTTCTTTTTCACCCAGCCACAACCTCCTAAGACCAGAAAATGCAGCCTCTGCTACCCACCTGAGTAGAAGAGTGGAGAATACAGAGACTCAAAATGGTCCCAAACGCTGGGATCTGAAAAGATAGCCCGCCGTCCTCTAGCCAGGGGACCTGGGGGTGACTGGGGTCTCATTGTGGTGCTCTCCCGGCCAGAACGGGCTGCCCCACCCCATGCCCCTGTAATAACTGCCCAGCTCTTAACTGGAGGCTGTTCTTTCACAGGTGTCGGGTTGCCTCCCACTAGACCGGGAGCCTGTGAGGTCAGGGGCCAGAGCACTGAGCCCCACACCCAACACGGCGGCGGGTCTCAAGAGCTTTTGTTGAATAAAGGAATCACTTTACTTCGCTCACACACAGACTGAGGCAGCCCAGCCTCCAGCCCAGAGCACAGCTGTGGGCCTCACCTGCGGTGGGGAGGTAACCTGCTCTGCCAGCCAGCAGAGAAAGAGCCCGGCAGCTCTGATATTCTGCGGGCTCTGCCTTCTCCAGCGTGGCCCCCTCGTGCCCAGGAAGCGTCTGTCCTCTCCCCACAGCTTAGCGCCAGCCGCAGAGCGTGCGACTGACACGCGTGTCTATAGTGTTAGTCAAGCTGCTGCTGCTCAGTTATCTCTGATTCTCTGCAGCCCCACAGACTGTAGCCGCCAGGCTCCGCTGTCCATGGCACTCTTCAGACAAGAATAGTGGCGTGGGTTGCCACTTCCTACTCCAGAGGGTCTTCCCAACTCACAGATTGAGCCTGCGTCTCTTGCATCTCCTGCATTGGCAGGCAGATTCTTCACCAGTAGCACCACCGGCAAAGCCCAGTACTAGTCGGGAAAAACCGTCAAATCTGCCAAGATTGTGGGAGACTTTGTAAAAAACTAAGTATAGGGAAGATTTTTAATCAATATTGATGTACCACACTTAAACAGAAGGCTGGTCCAAAAAAATAGAAAATTGTCTTTTCAACGATACATACAATATTTACCAAAAAAAAATCTGAGCCAGGAAGCCATTCTCAAAAATTTCAAGGAATAGGTGCCAAACAGCCCCTATTTCTCACCATGGCGCAACTGAATTAGGTAACAGCGGCCAAAAACACATTTAACTTTCCATGTTTAGACATTTAAAAATGCGTTTCTAAGCAACTGATAAGTCAAAGGAAAAGTTACAATGAAAATTAAAAACAGCTAGCACCGAATGATAATGAAACCATCTTGTATCAGATTTGTGGACTGCAAGTAAAATAATAATTAAAAGGAAATGAGTAGATATAAATGCTTAGAAATGAAGGACTTAAAAAGGCATGAGTTACATGAATAAGTCTGGTTATCCAATGCATAGCAATGCAAATATAGTTAGCAATGCTTTATTCTGTACTTAAAGTCTGTTTAGAGGGGAAATCTTAATTGTTCTCAATACACATGCCCACACACACTGAGGGGACAGATATGCTAACTCACCTGACTGTTATTTCCCAATGTATACATACATCGGAACACTAAGTTGTACACTTTAAATGTATCACGTTTTTATTTGTTGATTAATATTTTAATAAGGATGGGTGAAAATATTGGGAAAGGCTTAAGTTAAGGTGAGAAGGTGAAAAAATATAACATTTTTGGAAACAATTTTTATTCTCTGGTGAAGTTGAAGATTTATCATGTGATTCAACAATTCTACTCCTGATGATATAACCAGATATACTCTTACACCTGTGCATTTAGAGACATGGAAGAGAATAGTCGCAGAGCCTGATTTGTGAAAGCCAGAAACATCTTGAAAGAACTACAAAATCCACCAACAAGAGAGTGGGTAAATAACTCATAATGAATTTTACAATGGAATATTACATAACTAGTAATAAATTGGAAAAGACCCTGATGCTGGAGAAAACTGAGGGTAAGAGGAGAAGGGGGTGACAGGATGAGATGGCTGGGTGGCATCGCTGACTCGATGGACTTGAGTTTGAGCAAACTCAGGGAGACAGTGACAGGCAGAGAAGCCTGGCGTGCTGCAGTTCATGGGGTCGCGAAGAGCTGGACACGGCTGAGCGACTGAACAACCACAAATGATAAACGATTGACAGTGCCAGAGACAATGAGACAAAACCCCAAAGCATCACGCAGGAGGACAAACCCCAAAGCATCATGTGTGAGGACAAAACCCCAAAGCATCACGCGTGAGGACAAACCCCAAAGCATCACGCGTGAGGACAAACCCCAAAGCATCACCCGTGAGGACATCGAGCTGCAAAAGGGGATGGGCAGAGCGACACCTCTTCATGAAGTACAGAAGCAAGCAAGCTAACGATACAGAATCCAGAGAGCACGTGCATGCTTTTCATTGAATAGTATTTCTAAAAATCATTAAAATTATAAACAAAAAGCTCAGGAGATGAGGCATAAGGGAAGGAGTGTGAAGGTGGGCAGCAGAGGCAACATTCTGGCTCGTTAATCTCCAGGCAGGCGCATGGGTTGTTACGCTTCACTGGTAGGAAGGCCAGATGCTGAGCTTTGCCCAGGTTAGTCCTGATAATGTCCATTATCTTTGTGTACTTATAATAGCATCCCTTCCACTCCCCAAAGTTTGACAAGGACCAAAAGATTTGACTCATAATTATATAGTCTACTTCTTCATAATCCACAGATGTTAAAGAGAATTTTTTATTTATTAAAGATGGCATAATTAAAATAAATGTAGATACTGGCACAGTTGTTTGATAAGTTTTAAATTGTCCCAACCATTCTAGTCATAAGCATCTACAGCTTTAAAACTTTACATATATTTTGACCCATTAATCCCACCGTAAGAAACATAGTTTACGGCAAGAATTGAACGAATGTTCAAGGATGCACATATAGCTTCCCCGGTGGCTCACCAGTAAAGAATCCGCCTGCAATGAAAGAGGCACGGGTTCAGTCCCTGGGTCAGGAAGAGCCCCTGGAGAGGGAAATGGCAACCCACTCTGCTATTCTTGCTGGGAAATCCCATGGACAGTGGAGCCTCGCAGGCTACAGTCCACAGCGTCGCAAAAGTCAGGCACGACTTAGCGACTAAATCACCACCACCACCCACGAGGACGTATATGCAAAAAACGCTCACCACACAGTTAATGAAAACTAAAAATAACAACATGACAAGTAGGAAATAGTAGCCAGCCTAAACTGGCTCATGTCTTTAATGAAATGGTAAGAGGACAGGAGAGTCTATACCAGTAACTGTGTGCCTTCCCTGTCACCATCTTGTTTGGGTTTCGTGAGGAACTTGGTGTAGATACCGGTTGCCAGGGAAAGAAAGGTAAAGGCCATAGGGGAGCGCAGGCAGGAGGGCCGCCCTCTGGTTCAAAACCTTTTACAACTAAAGAGTGGTTCAGCTCAGTAACAAAAACCAAACAACCCAGTCAAGAAACGGGCAGAACACCCACACAGGCTTTTCTCCAAAGAAGACGTGCAGACGGCTAATGAACACACACAAAATGCCCAACACTGCTCATTGTTCAGTTCAGTTCAGTTCAGTCGCTCAGTCGTGGCCAACTCTTTGCGACCCCATGAATCGTAGCACGCCAGGCCTCCCTGTCCATCACCAACTCCCGGAGGTCACTCAGACTCACGTCCATCGAGTCCGTGATGCCATCCAGCCATCTCATCCTCGGTCGTCCCCTTCTCCTCCTGCCCCCAATCCCTCCCAGCATCAGAGTCTTTTCCAATGAGTCAACTCTTCACATGAGGTGGCCAAAGTACTGGAGTTTCAGCTTCAGCATCACCCCTTCCAAAGAACACCCAGGACTGGTCTCCTTCAGAATGGACTGGTTGGATCTCCTTGCAGTCCAAGGGACTCTCAAGAGTCTTCTCCAACACCACAGTTCAAAAGCATCAATTCTTCAGTGCTGAGCTTTCTTCACAGTCCAACTGTCACATCCATACATGACTACAGAAAAAANTCTCCTTCAGAATGGACTGGTTGGATCTCCTTGCAGTCCAAGGGACTCTCAAGAGTCTTCTCCAACACCACAGTTCAAAAGCATCAATTCTTCAGTGCTGAGCTTTCTTCACAGTCCAACTGTCACATCCATACATGACTACAGAAAAAACCATAGCCTTGACTAGATGGACCTTTGTTGACAAAGTAATGTCTCTGCTTTTGAATATGCTATCTAGGTTGGACATAACTTTCCTTCCAAGGAGCAAGCGTCTTCTAATTTCATGGCTGCAGTCACCATCTGCAGTGATTTTGGAGCCCCCAAAAATAAAGTCTGACACTGTTTCCACTGTTGCCCCATCTATTTCCCATGAAGTGATGGGACCGGATGCCATGATCTTCGTTTTCTGAATGTTGAGCTCTAAGCCAACTTTTTCACTCTCCTCTTTCACTTTCATCAAGAGGCTTTTTAGTTTCTCTTTACCTTCTGCCATAAGGGTGGTGTCATCTGCATATCTGAGGTTACTGATATTTCTCCCAGCAGTCTTGATTCCAGCTTGTGCTTCTTCCAGTCCAGCGTTTCTCATGATGTACTCAGCATATAAGTTAAATAAGCAGGGTGACAATATACAGCCTTGATGTACTCCTTTTCCTATTTGGAACCAGTCTGTTGTTCCATGTCCAGTTCTACCTGTTGATTCCTGACCACATACAAGTTTCTCAAGAGGCAGGTCAGGTGGTCTGGTATTCCCAATCTCTTTCAGAATTTTCCACAGTTTATTGTGATCCACACAGTCAAAGGCTTTGGCATAGTCAATAAAGCAGAAATAGATGTTTTCCTGGAACTCTCTTGCTTTTTCCATGATCCAGCAGATGTTGGCAATTTGATCTCTGGTTCCTCTGCTTAGAGAAATGCAAATCAAAACTACAATAAGGTATCACCTCACACCAGTCAGAATGACTGTCATCAAAAGAATCTAAAAACAATGAAAGCTGGAGAAGATGTGGAGAAAAAGGAGCTCCCTTGCACTGTTGGTGGGACTGTAAATTGATACAGCCACTGTGGAGAACAATGAATGGGGATATTTCTTTAAAAACTAGGAATAAAACTAGCACGTGATGCAGCAATCCCAATACTGGGCATGTACCCTGAGAATACCACAACTCTAAAAGACGTGTGTACGCTAATGTTTATCACAGCACTGTTTACAACAGCAGGGACATGGAAGCAACCTAGATGTCAATCGACAGAGGAATGGACAAAGAAGCAGTGGTGCATGTACACACGGGAATATTACTCGGCCACGAAAAGGAGCACATCTGAGTTAGTCCCAGCGAGGTGGATGAAGCTAGTGCCTGTTATACAGAATGAAGCAAGCCAGAAGTACGGCAATAAGCAAGGATACGTGTACATCTGGGGATGATCCACAGAGAATCTTATATATAAATGTGATCCATAAATCTTACCATACATGTGATGTGGTTTCAATATTATTTTCTGATTATAAAAATTTGGGATCCCTGGTGGTCCAGCGTTTAAGACTCTATACAAGGACCTGGGTTCAGTTCCTGCTCAGGGAACTAAGATCCAACAAACCATGTGGCACAGCCAAAAAAAAAATATATATATATATATATATATATACACACACACACACACATATATGTATATTTATGCCTTAACTTACACATGGCTTAATTTCTTCCCCTATCTCTGCATGGCTATATACAGTTCTGTTACTGATCCAAGAATAATATTGCAATTCTAAATTTTCTCGAATATGGCCAGGTCATCATAAAAAGGATAAAGTCCATTAAGGTACTAATGCAAAATTCATTATTAAAGTAATCAATCTTGAAGAAATGAAACCACCAAACCAAAAAGGAGTTTTCATTCTCAAATTTTTTCCAGTGCTTCAGGGAAGCTAAGGAGCTGGATATCTACCAGTGAGACTTTGAAGAAGCCGTGGACACCATAAAACCCCCTTGGCTCAGGGGCTCCTGGTCAAAGAAACATAGGCATGGCTTGCTAAGAGCCCAGTTCAAAGGGAGTTCTAGGGACAGAGCATCTTTCTCAGGATGGGCTTTCAATTTTACCCACGCTTAGCCATCTGCATGCTGTGTGACGATTAGGAAACTATGGTGTATGCAGCGTTTCCCTCACTATCAAAAAGAAGAACTTCATTCTCAGCCACATCTTTTAGAAGGTTGCAAAAGTTGGCATTTATCAAATTTGAAGACTGGTAAAAACACAAACAACCCAGATGCCTGTTTCTTAACTTCAATCTTGAGTAAAGGGCTGTTGGCTATCTGGACATGTTTGATGATGCAAGAAGTTTAGAGAATGCTAGCAAACATCAGAAGTCTCCCATTCCCCCTTATTTTCTCAGAAGGACTTAAAATCATTTCTGGCTTCTCTGCCTAGGAAGTAAGCTTCGAGTTATCTACAAATTCTCAATTTGCGGCTAAGATTCTGCCCTGGAATCACAAGAAATTAGTATAAACACCAATTTCTTTGGTGTTAAGAGATATCATCATATAAATAAATATTTTGAAAATGGAATATCTCCTTCCTTACACAAACTCAAAGATCTAACTCCATGGGTAATATTCCTGCTAAGATACTGCTTACTAAACAGTATGACTTGAGATGAGGAAAAAGGCAAAGATTTTGGAGGGAGAAACAGTGCTGGGGATAAGCCATGCTTTTAAAAAATTCTTTTAGCCCTATATATTTTTATATGCACATTTTCTGTATGCATATTGAACTTCAATAAAAATTTAAATATGTAACTAGGGATAACTATAAGATAAACACGAACATTAAATTTTTTAAAATTCTGCAATATGTTGTCTATTTGTTGCCAAACAAAGATCTATTTTAGAAAGAAATTCATGAAAATTTGAAAATTAGAAACAAAAAATTTAGCAGAAAAACTAGTGATTTTAACATTAAATAAAGCAGAATTTAAGGTGCAAAATCACATAGGTGAAAAGATGGATATTACACATAATGGTAAAAGTGATGAAAGAAAGTATAATAATCATGCATATGCAGCACCTAAAAATATAATCTCAAAACATATAAAGGAACAATTGAAAGAGTTGCAGAGAGAAATAAGCAATTATACTTGGAGAACGTCATCTATCTATTTTAGAAACTGAGACATCAGATATAGACAAAAATAAGCAAGAAGCAAACGGTCTGAATAAAGTAAGTTCATGCTAACGCATTTACACTCAGAAAGAAAGAAAATACACATTTTGTAGCACATTTCATCTGACATCACATTGGCAAGAAATTAATCATGATCAGACTTAAATGAAAAAAGACTGGGAATAAAGTCTTTCATCTATGTGCTCTGCATAAAATTTAGGGGTTTGTTACTAAGGTAGGAAGGGGGGAAAACCTGAAACACTGACCGTTTACAAGTGCTGATGCAATAGGCCTCTCGCAAGACTTATCAGAGGGCAAAGAGAAATAACAGAAAAATAAGTAGGATGCAATAACAAGCAGTCACACATGACTGAGCAACTGAACTGAACTGACTGCATAACTGAGAGGTTTTAAAATTTTTATAAAGATCTACAAGAGCAAATTAAAAACCTCAAAGAATGGACAAAAATTGGTAAAAATATAAAATGCCAAAATTAACATAAGAAAAGCAGAGACAAATTAAAGGTACCATAGCCATCCAGAAAACTGAGACGTTGATCAAAGACGTCCCACCTTTAGAAAACCCGTGTTTACATGTGCTTATGAGCTCTACCAAATTCTACAGGAACAAGTAATTCTTATACAAATTTTCACAGAAAAAAATGGACTAAAATCTGTCCTACTCATCTTAATAAAAGTTCATATTAATGATGCTAAAATCAGATAAGGAAAGTATTAAAACAAATATTCACATATGAATATAGATAAAAGATTTTTGTAAAGTATTAACAAATCAACCACTTACTTTTAAACTAATAAATTTGAGTTAGTTCTCAATAAATTGTAATGAAATAGAGTTTATTCAAAGAATTCAAGAATGACTTAAAACCAGAAAAATCTATCAATTTAATTCATTGTATTTATTTTTCTTGTTTTTATTTTCTTTCCAGTGTGTTTTATCTTTTCATATACCTGGTTGTATTATTGAATCCCTGATATTACATATGAACATTAGAGAAACAAAACAATTTTAAGTTTAGGATGATGTTATATTCCTTCAAGTAGATTTGTATTTCTTTTGACAGTATCCTACACGTCACTAGCAAAAACTGCAATGCTGAATGCCGTACCAGAGACTAACATAAATGAAAGCTGGACTTTCCTCCTTTTGAGGGACAGTTTATTTCTGGTCCACTATTTCTACCAGGAATTAGCCCTTTAGCATCCAGACCCAAAGCTAGGAGGGTTTCAAGGGTCCTCTTTCTTAGTGGATTCTGGTTTTATCCCCTCAAAATTATTGACAGCTCTCCTCCCTTCTCAGCCTCCCAGTCACCTCTTCTGGATTTGAAAAATGCCTCCAGGAGAAAAAATTGTCAAGTTCCACGCACATTTGGAGTTTCTTCTCCCAGATCTTGTTCTCATACTTCATTGCCTGTTAGCTCTCTGACAACTTTAAACAGATACTTTAAAATTAATTTTTTGTCTAGCATTTCCAGTCATTCTTAATAAGAGGAAAGATCTGAATTACTTAGTCTATATTCTCAGAAATCCAAGTCCACCATAGCCCAACTTGTCGCAATACAAGATAATACTTGTATCTATGGAGGCACCTTCAAAACTCCCTATTCACAGAAATTAAAAAAAAAAAAAAAAAACTGAGCAGATGCATTCCTGGAAATTGCTAATCAGCTGCTAAAGACTCAAAAGCATCTGGTTAATGATATTAGCCTGAATGGATCACATTACTGAGCCCTTTTAAAATGGAAATTCAGGCCACCATCCCTAAGCAAACTTCTGATAGCAAGGTCTTCACTTACCTGCAGAAAAATAAGCTAAAGATTCTCAAAGCCAAGCGTAACTTGAAAGAACATCCTACACCCTAGGCTCATCTTCTAAGGCTTTGGGATGTTTCTGCTCCCAAGAGATCCCAGACTCTGAGCATCTTCTCCTTCAGACAGAATCTAGTGTCAGGCATTCCTCACCCAATCCCAGCCTTTCTTGTGTAAGAAAATCTCAGCCCATTTCTCTTCTGGACTCCCTCCCCACCTCTCTGCTGCAGTTCAGGATATATACATTTAATTAATTCAGCTTTACCTCCAATCTGTAAATAGTGAGAGAAGTGTCAGATTTATATGGTGGATAAATAAATAACAAGGGTTTTCCCAGGAGACTCCATCCTGGTGAAAGAGGGTAACTGTAATTTTCAGCTGTGAGTAATTGTACATAATATAATCCTAAATGATTTTTCTTCTGTAATTTCATTAGAGTTTAGAAATTTAATTAGATTTTGAATCACTCTGAAATAAAGTAGCAAAACACCGAGAGACTGAGAGCGGTGGTTATTTTGTCCTTAGAGGCCACATTCTTGGTCTCAAATTGGCACGTCTTCATTAGGAGGAAGTTTGCAGAACTTCTTGATATATTATTGTCTTTCAGAATGGACTCTGAATAGGTCTTTGGAGAGCATTAGAAGAGTACACAATTATTATGCACACTCTTCTTGAGGTTTAAGATCATCTGCCTTGCATATACTTAATAAAAATATGTCTCTAAAGTTGTTTAAGAAACTGTGGAGATAGGAAAGATGTTCCTTGAATGCCCCAATGCTGTTCCTGGATTATTAGCAACTACCTGTACATTATGATGCAGTGAGGGGCTGTTTGCCTAACTTTAATGATTATGTAAGGTTTATGGTTATTTTTATTGCTACAACATATGAACTGTCATGTGGCTGTAATTAGAGGCAAGCTAAAGTGTTGCTGTTACAGTCCTCCGGGACTGAGAAGAAACTACTTCCTTCTTATCAACTTTACCTCTGTGCAAGAGTCGGGAGAAAAAAGAGGGGCGTCAAACTAAACGAACAGTTCTTACCTCAAAGCAGGTTATGACACAGAAAAATTGAAGAGAACGTTAAAACTCCAGGCCAGCAGCTTGCACCCAACGAAGCTGCAAGGAAACAACCTTCTTTTCCCCAAAATACACTAGTTTGTTTAATTCTCTGAAAGGCCATTGCCCACATCTTTTCCCAAAGGCCATCTGGGAAGCCTGGTGATGGTGGAATTGCTCCAAGGGGCTTCTGGGCATCCCTGCTACGCTGCTGCAGCCTCTGCGCAAATATCCTCTCTGCACCCCAGGCAGGGGATTAAGAAACTCAGGATGGCCTAAGACATATGGAGAAAACAGCTCAGAGGCTCTGGGAGCCCATGAAAGGGTCCCTGGGATGCAGAGAGAAAACTCAGAAGCCCCAGGAAATAAAACAAATTAGGCAATTTGACCACCTGGTCAATCTGAAGAAGGTAGAATGGTTTGGGTAAGAAGCTGAAAGCACATGATGAACTCGAGAGTTGAGAGTTATGTGATATGAACACAAGGGTCCTTCAAGAGGAGCTGGGAAGGAGGTGGGAGGAGAGGGAACGAGGGGAAAGCAGGAGCCTGGGCGGAGCTCACGGGGTGTAGTGGGAGCAGGACCACGGACGTCTCCAGGGGCGGCCCGGCTCTGTGCTGGACTCTGGGCAGCCGCAGACGGGAAACGCGGCGCCTGGCTGCTCCTGCACCATCTGCCCTCCCGTCTAGACTGGGTGTCCTCTGAGCCACAGGGATGTCAGATTCATCTCTGTTTGCACTACACACACAGAAGATCCTGTTCTATAGCAGGAGCTCAATGAATACTGAATAAATGAACGGGGTCAGAAAGTAACAAGAGAAGACAAAGCCTCTGCTGTAAGGAGGCGGCCGATGGCAACTTCAAAGGTCAGTTGGTCATTTTCAACAAAAGCTTTCAAAATGACTGTGTTCTTCGCCGTGTGAACTGTACTAGGGATCTTTTCCAAAGAAATAATCTCAAAGATGGAAAACAGCCCAATGCACAAAATATACCTTTAATAGTGAAAAATTGGAAATAACCCAAATGTTCAAAGAGGAACACACAGAATCAGGAGACACAAACAAGTTAAGTCGCTCAGTCGTGTCCGACTCTTTGCAACCCCGTGGACTGTAGCCCATCAGGCTCCTCTGTCCATGGGATTCTCCAGGCAGGAATCCTGGAGTGGGTTGCCATTTCCTTCTCCAGGGGATCTTCCCAACCCAGGGATCGAACCCAGGTCTCTCACATTAGAGGCAGACGCTTTAACCTCTGAGCCACCAGGGAAGCCTTCTTTGATAGGCTAGAGTACAATTAATAACAGTAAGCTTGACAAAAGGCTAACATGGAGAAGGCCATCTGAGGAGAAAGCAATATACAAAATCTGTTTACACAGGATGGTCACAAAAATGCCTGGGAAAGATGATGGTAATGAAGCAGCAACATGACAAAAAACAGCTCTGCTTGGGTTGCTAACCTGCGGGAAAGTCAGTGTCCCCTCCACCCAACTTTTCTGTCTCCAGACTGCTGCTGCCGTCACAGGAGCGGCCTCACTCCTGGAAGAGCCCTCCGTCCAGTCCTCCTGCCTGCAGCTGTTGTTTAGTGGCTAGGTCGTGTCTGACTCTTGTGACCCCAGGGACTGTGCCCTCCAGGCTCCTCTGTCCACAGGATCTCCCAGGCAAGAATACTGGAGTGGGTTGCCATTCACTTCTCCAGGGGATCTTCCCAACCCAGGGACTACATTGGCAGGCAGATTCCTACCTCGGTCACCAGCAAATGCCTGCCGACTGTGGCCGGGCTGGCAAGTGGGCTCTGGGGTGAGATTTCCCCAGGAGATTTTTCCAGTAAGAGCTTCACGGGAGAGTCACTTCCTGCATTCAACCAAGCCCCTGGTGACTTCTGCTCACAAAACCTAAATCCAACCTTGTTGAAAATGCATGGCAACCTAAGTCACGGAACTGAGCAATGGTTTATGTATTTTTCCTTTGCTTTCAAGATTTCATTCCATGTTATTTTATGCAAGTCACTAAGGCGCCATTTGTGTCAAGCTTCTGCGTTAGGTCTCAGTTGGGACAAATATCTACCGTTTATCGACAGCCTTCTGTCATTTCCACTGGAATTTAGTGTTCTCATCACATCCTGTTCTGAGCTTTGCCTGCTCCGGAGTAGTTGGGAAGAGCTTTCTCCAGGGTCAGGCATCGTCTCTCGTGCGGCTTTTGTGGTTCTGGGGATGGCATCATCCTCTCCTCTCCTCAGAGGTCCATCCTGCTGATTACCTGAGCTCTGAGCCATCCCTCACATCCTCGGGTCGCTGTCTCTGGAAAGAGCCGAGACAGGCTTAGGGAGTGCCAGGGGAGGCAACGCCAGAAACGAGGCTGTGAGTCAATTGTGCTCTCTAATTAAAGTTGGGAGTTGGGGGGAATATAAGGAAAATATGCGGAGCCCGTGATCAAAACCAGATAGGCAGGAAGATGTGAGCAGTATTGGGCTGGAGAAACAGTTCTCTGATTAAAAACAAACAACAACAGAGAAAACTGAGCCATATCCTAGCATCTGGGGCTGAGACCCTAGGGGTCCAGGCCATTCTTGAGCCCTGAACAGGAATTCTGCGCTTCGGAGCAGCGAGTGCTGACTGCCCGTCACTGACTGTGTCTAGAAGCAGGGCTCGCGTGGAAGCAGGATGAGCTGTGGTCCCACAAGGCTGTCATACAGCAGTGCAAGCCCAAGAAAGAAGCAGGCTCGTGCATGGTCAGGAGCCCACCCTGGACCCAGACGGTCTGAGTCCCAGGATCCGTGTCCCCAGTTAGGCACAATGTCATCTAAGCACGTCACATGATCTCTCTTCAGATTCTTCATCTGTCAGATCAGAATGAGGCTCACAGCAAGGCCTGCCTGGCACTGTGTGAGCTGATGCCCTAGGTGGCAAGCAACAGCTGCCCACACTGAAGTGCCCTCACTGACCCCGTACAGGGTCTGCACACCGCAGGAAGNCGTCACATGATCTCTCTTCAGATTCTTCATCTGTCAGATCAGAATGAGGCTCACAGCAAGGCCTGCCTGGCACTGTGTGAGCTGATGCCCTAGGTGGCAAGCAACAGCTGCCCACACTGAAGTGCCCTCACTGACCCCGTACAGGGTCTGCACACCGCAGGAAGGCCTCACGCTGATCCCCCCTGCCCCAGCCATGGTCTGCACCAACGTCCCGGCTGCCTCAGAAGCAGAACGTCTCTGTGCTTCTGTGCTCCGTGGGCCACCCAGAAGGGTCTGGCCCCCAATCCACTCGTGCCTGGGTTAGGCCCACTCCTGTGCTCCCCCTTCCTCAAGCTGGGCAGCTCCCTGGCCTGGCCCTCGTCTCACCTCCACCTCCACCCCTCAATGGCCAGAAAAGGGGGTTCGTGGACACTCTGCACCAGAGCTGCCTCAGCCAATTGCTGGTGACAAAGACCCCCGAAGGGATGGCTCCTCCACATCCTCCCTGCCTCCCTCACCTCTCATCCCAGGGGTCGTGCAGTCACGGCAGCACAAGAGGCTGGCGGTTGGCTCCTCCTGGCCACTGATCACCCCCAGGTCGCACAGGCACAGAGTTCCTCCCTGGCCCTTCCTCTCCCGCCTCCTGAGAGCTGAAGACAGCCTCCAGCTCATCCATCATTGCTCCTAGTGTCAGCACGGGACACACGCCTGCCCCCCAGCATGCTTCGTAGGGTAGGGAAGTGGTCCCAGGATAAGAGAGAGCCGTGGCTGGAGTCCAGGCGTGGTCAGCATCTCATGATGAGCCAACTGTATGAAGGGTCAGGGGACGGGCAGGGGAGAGGGGAGGAAGAGCCGCTGAGCTATTGCGCGTGCTCCACTATGCAGAAGATGCCACCAGCGTCTTGCTCCACACGGACCTGGCCACCTTCACTTTCAGCCACGGCAGGTGGACGTTCCAAGCACGGGTGCCTTGGGTCTCTTTGCCTCTGCTTCTGAGCTTTCTTTGTAGATGCGGCATCCCATTTAGCTCATAAGCAGCCTGGAAATGGGGATGGGGGTGAGTAACTACCTTCTGGGCAACTCAAATGATGAGGGACAGGAACGCACATCCTCCAGCCTCTTGAGTTTTAAACAGACAATTCTGACTGGCAATGCTTCACGGAGATTCCTGCAGAGGTCAGCCTTTGCAGAAGACATAGAAATCACCGTGCTGTACACACTTTATGAGTTTTTTCCCAGTCTCACCTTCCTTCCTCCTTCTTTCCTGCTCCTGGGCCTCACCTCCCAGAAGAGTTCCTTGCACCCAAGGATTTGTGTGAGATTCATCTTGGGAGGGAAACATAAACAAAAGCCACTCCAACAACAGAATAAAAACTTTTGTCATTTATTTCCTTAGCTGTCTTCTTGCAAAAGTGAGTGCCATTTAATAAAAGGCCGTCTTGCTTGCTGAGCACCCAAATGACTTGGATACACCTCCGGGGAAAAGGACTTGGGGTTCGTGTGTTTTCTAGTGCAGACAGGAGGAGGGAGGTGCAGCAGCAGAAGAGTGAGAAGCCAGGGGGCCCTTGAGGGATCGGCCATCAGGTGGCCTGAGTGCCAGGCGTCTGGAGAGAAACTCCCGAGAAAAGAAAAGCCAGTCAGGGACCTCAGGTTTTGCAGGGTGGTGTTCCATGTGAGTCTCCCTGAGCTGTCTCAACAGTGTGTGTGTGAGTGGGTGTCTGAAGCTCAGTTCAGGGATGGGTCTCACCCCTGCATCCGTGTTGCACTTGGAAAGAGTCCCATCCCCAGGAGATCAGGGTCTCTGGGCCCAGTGGTCAAAAGATGCAAGGCCTTGGGAGGGTGGAATCAGGCACCATGCAAGGCTTTCTTGACATATAGTGTTGGCAGACGAGGCATCTGGCCCAGAGCTTGAGGGGCAATGAACTCCGCTTTCCCACACGGCCCAGCCGAAGTCATTCCAACAGTGTGGGAGGCCCAAATGGAAGATATCAGGGTTGGTTGGAGAGAGCTGGGGGCTTTATCAAAGTTAATATAAAGGAGAACCAGAGCCCCAACCTGGGCCTGTCTCTCTAAAACCTGTGCCTTTTACAACACATGATGAGACAAAGGAAAATCATCCTTGGTAAAGTTAGCGCAAGGGTTAACCTGAGGAGAGCATCTGTTTCCTGGGTGTTCACTAGCCCCAGTGACCCTGAAGGCAGGGACAAACTCTCGCACATAATAAACACAATATGTGACAACAATGCAGAGCTTCATTCCAGACCCTGTTCCGACGGCTTCTTTGGTATTAACTAATTTACTTTCTCAAGAGAGAAGAAACACGTGCGCACGCTACACGCACTGCCTTTGCGTTAGAAGTGCGGCCGCCCTGGAAGGAAGCCGCCTTGCTGTGCTGTATTTCCAAGCAAATTGTTGACTGCTAACAATTTGGCCACTTTGAGTGGCTCCGCATGTTCCCTGAAATAGCTCTAGCTGCCTCCTCTATTAATTGCTGGAAGGGAAAATGAGAGCTGTAGTATCTGGTAAATGTAGAAACGAAGCCAAATGGCTGTTGAGACTCTGTTCGCGTAGAGACAGTGAGCAGCTCACACCTCTGGTCCTGTGATCGCCTTTGGACAAAACAGAATTCTCCTTCCTTGGATGTGTGTCACCAACATGCTTGACAAGCTGGCTTAGTGGCCTGGCATTCCACGCAGGCTGCACTCCTGTGCTGGCAGGAGAGACCACGCGCAGAACTCGGGTCACAGAGACCCTGAGGATGCTCCGCCTCGAGACTTCGCCACTCAGCTTCCCTGTATGGTCATTGCCTGTCATTATGCCCGGCCACCAGCCCCAGTGACAGCGAGCCCTGAGGGAGGGACAAGCTCTCGCACATAAGAAGCACAAGGCAACTGCCAGGAGGGATCTGAGGCGATAAACACCCCGACCTCACGCTCCTTCTTCGATGCCTCTGATCTCCTTCCAGAACACTTTCAACTCTCAGTTTATTGTGCGTCTCAGGAACCCAAAATAAACAAACACACAAACAAATAAGTCTGAACAGATCATAATGAACCTGAATTTAGAAAGTTTCATTGATGAGCTTGAATGCGTATCTCCAAATACATGCAGCAAACGCAGTTGCTTTATCGTTTCAGTTTCAGTCAGCCAAACCTTAACAAATATTAACACTGGCATCAAGTGTCATAAACTTAAAGATAAAAGAGCTGTTTTCAAGTATGTGATCACACTGACCCTCAAATTTTCTCCTACAAGGCAGGCATCTGTGTGGCGGCTATGACATGTCAGGATGCGTTGGAAAGTTGAGGCCGAGAGACAAAGGAACTTGCCGGAGGACACAACTGACGTGTGGAGAGAGCTGGGACATACCCTCAGGTCCTCTGGACTCTAAAGCCTCTTTGCCCTTCTCCAGGAGACCACAAGTGTCTGAGGCCAGTGTTAAAAACCGCCACGGTCACTGGGTTCCATACTCTGCAGCAGGCACCATGCCCTGGGCTGCACACTCATCTCCCCATTTAGCCCCGACGTGTGTAATGAACTCTAACGATCACCATTTGCACACGGGGGGACCAAGTCAAACAGAGCTACACGCTGGGGCCTGGATTTGAACCCGGTCTATGTGATACTACGTGGGCTTCCCAGGTGGTGCCAGTGGTAAAGAACCCGCCTGCCAGTGCAGGAGACGTAAGAGACGTGGGTTCAGTCCCTGGGTTGGGAAGATCCCCCGGAGGCAGTAATGGCAACCGACTCCAGTACTCTTGCCTGGAGAATCCCATGCACAGAGGAGCCTGGTGGGCTACAGTCCATAGGGTCACAAAGAGCTGGACATGACTGAGTGACTTAGCGTGCATGTAGCTTGTATGCTATAACCTATGCTAACAGTCATGCCATTGTCCTGCCCCCATATACACAGCTCTGGAACCTGAAAAGCAACAAATCTGGCTGCCTAGGAGTAAGAAAGGGTGTCAGGAATACAGAGGGACTGGTAGGTGGGACAGACTCTGGCCAGTAAATTAAGGGATGAGTTCAGCCAGACTGCGGATGGATTGCAGCTCCACACACTCACTCACCCCATCAGAGGAGGGAGGCCCTGGTGGGAAGCTGGGGCCAGAATCTCAGTGGCTCAAGATTTACTTTCTCATAGCTCTAGTTTCCAGAGTCTTCTGCAGTATCCTGTGGACTGGGGCAAAACGTGAAGTCATTGATTCTCAGCCCTTCCCCGAGGTACCCATCCACCTGTTCTTACTTACGCCTGCCTCCGTGGTGCAGCGGCCGCTGATCAGAATCCCAAACCCCACTGCCTGCTGAGCAGCTCCAGACAGGTCAATGTCCCTCTCTGAGCCCTGTTACTGTTAGGTGATTTTTATTAATAAAAGGAGGCCCTTCCAGTCTTAAGATTAGGTGACCAATGAAACATTCATTTGAAAACATAATACTTCTGTTCTTCTACTCAAAGAGCTCCGTCAGGAGACCCAAAAGCTGTTGCCTATGGGGTATGACCATCTCCCGGGGGGAGAGTTGGAATGCTTTGGCTCCCAGATGTACACCAGGGGAAAATTCCAGGCAGCCCGCTATGTTATTGCTGCTGGCTGATAACACCCCGTGACTCTTAAAATCGTTGTCGAGTGGATGGCTAGGACCCTCAAATATTTCAAGGCAAAGGGTAAAGAGGGTGATGTGATCGGACCCTGGGAGGCTGCTTCTGTATTCTGCTCTCTTTCTGAGGAAAGGCTCTGCGCTGTGAAGGTCAGAGAGGAGAGTCAAGGCCGCGGGCTGCCCTTGCCGCCGGCGTGGCACCAGCGCAGAGAAGTCACAGGGAGGGAGAGAGCAGCCCCGGCCACGCTGAGGGTGGCCAGGCGGCACGTGCACACACGGCTGACTGGCACACACGTGGTGCCCAGGCACAACCAGGAGCCCCTGCTCCTCGGGGCAGGCTCAGCGTCACCTCAGTGCGCAGCCCAGACCCTCCCCAAGGAGGCCCGTCGCTGCCACCCGCATAGCTTCTCGCCATCTCCCACCGGGCCTCCCACTGGAGACTGAGAGAGCATCAGCTCGGCAGCGACCCTTCCCCTTCATCAGCCCTGTATCTCCTGCCGTCTTGCTGACCCAGACACGTTCTTCCTGCTGACTGTGATGCGTTCATGAAGATCCACTGATCTCTGCGGTTTCATTACATTCTATTTCTACCAACCCACGGGGCAGGCAAAATGCTTCCAAACATGTGTGCCTGTAGGCGGAACTTCTTACAAGATTTGTTTCTGGGCATATTTCTTAACCTAACAAGGCCACGCCCTTTCTTTGCTAGGACTGGACCTTGCCCTCTCGGTGACATTCTGCCTCCCACCTCTGGGCTGCAGAGGCAAGTTGGTGAGGCAAGTTGGTGAGGCCAGTGGCTCCGGTGTGTTCAGCTCCTACGGGTCAGTGAGGTTAACAGCAGAGTCCCGTCACACTCTGCATGTCAGGGGACACATATGGAGCCCACTTCACAGGCAAGTGAGCGGGGGCTCAGTGACTGGCAACCGTGAGACGCCTCCTGAGCTCAAGCCTTTACGGGGACCCCGGTCCTCCTCCACTCCCTGCGATTGCCCTAGGCTCGTTCTTAGAAGCTCCCTTGCAGAGTGTTTAGGGTGAAGTGACTCGCATGTAAATACTTATTTTCAGGTAATACAGAGGGAATCTGTATCCGCACGTGCACACATATCTCAGGGAATCTGAGAAACATGTGAACAACCCCGAAGCAGGAGGCAGGAGAGGGCACGGCGCAACCTCTGCCACTTCAGCCAGACCTCGCCGGCCCTCCCTGCGGGACCCAGCTCCGCCCTTCTCCAGGCTCCTAGAACACACGCGACCAGGCACAGGCGGTCAGGCGCCTACCCACAGGCCAGGGAAGCGAGGATGCGCCGGGGTGTCAGCTCTGTGCTCCTGGGGCGCGGCGATTTGTGGGGAGCTTAGTTGACCTGCCTACCTCAGCTGCCAAGCAGGGTCTGCCAGAGTCAGAGGAAATTATTTCTAAAAGGTAACAGCAGTGGGAAGAGGAACGGGCAGCTCAGGGAGAGACCTTCAGGGCGTGCTAAGCAGAGGCATTTGGACTTCCCCGGGCACGGTGAGGAGCCGCTGGTGGGTTCTGACAGAGTAGCGGCTGGGCGTGCTGGCGTCGAGCCGACCCTTGACAGCTCAGAGGCGCTCGGGGCAGTGGCCTGGAGGCCCAGCTGCCCCCCAGGCCTCTGTCCCACCCAGACACCTGTGTGCTGTACCCCAACCCCCTGCCATGTGGCTGCCGCGCTGATCTGCGCCACTTAGCCTCCACAGCCAGTCGGTGGTTTCTGTTGCTTCAATAAAGAAATGTAACTAATTTGGCCACCAACCTGGCATTGTCTGAGTGCCCCTCATGTCCCAGCTCCACGTCTTTCCTCCGGCAGCTTCTTCTGCTTGGAATATCATCCCTGGAAACCAGCTCCCCGGAGGGGAATTGTACCTGACCTTTAAGATCGCAGATGCTGCCTCCTTCCTGGAGGTTTCCTTCACCCTCCCAAGTGGACGTGATTGCCTCTCTAGACCACTTCCTACCTGCCACACGGTACTCATCTCAGCCCGGGTGTCTTCAGTTAATTATCTGTCACCGTTTCTCTAAACTGGAAGCGCAGGTTCTGTACAGGTAGAATCTGGCTTCGTTCTTCTGCGAATCTGCCACTGGACCTCACCAGACCTGATCCATGGAGAGTGCCCCTTGTTGGAGTAATGAGACGGAGCTACGTGAAGAGAGCATGGAACCTGGGAGCGGAAGAGAATCTGAAGCTCTGTAGAGTTTCTCATGGCCTGGGCCAACCCTGGCTGGTGCTGTTGCAGAGAAGCAGATGTGGAAGCAGGGTCCCGTGGGAGATGAGTGCTCAGCTCACATCGCTTGGAGGCACAGTCCTGCGCATGATCCCCCTGTGCCTGCCGGTGTAGGGGGTGGGGCCATCTCTCTGCTGCAGAGATAATGCCCACGGGTGAGACCTCAAAGCAGCTGCCTCTCCCAGAAGGACAGAGGGATGGATGGCCCTGAGAGCTGTGTGGATGTCAGACTAAGGGGCACATTTAACAAGGCACAGAGAGTCTTGGCTGGGGGTGACATTTGCAAGCTGAGGAAGTTCCGGGCTAGGGACACTCTGCTTCTGGAGGATGTGCTGAATGCCCAGCTGCTGAAGGCGGAAATAAAGCAGAGCACGCAGCCAGCGGCTGCCAGGAAGACCTCAGCGGGGAAGAGGGGAGTGCCCGCAGACTACCACCTGGTCACGCGCAGCGAGGCTGAGTGCTGGGCCCGCTCCTCACCCAGGGTCCTGCCCCCAGGCCCTCTCCCGGGCATTCCCCTCTTCCCCTCGAGAAAGGTCTTCCCAGAGGAACAAGGAGCCATTTTCCAAAAGGTCTGAACTACAGGCAGCCTGGAGCAGCCCACCAGGCTTCTTGGGAGCAACTCCTTCAGTCACCGGAGCAGAGCCATTTGGTTTAAAATCCCCATAAAAGCAGCAACGCTCATTTCCTATATTGGGTCATATTTCCTAATTGCTGTCCCACAGGAAAACCTAGGGAGGAGGAGAGGGGAGCCGGCCCCGCGGCCTTCATTTGTACATTTAAATAAAGTGTGATTAAGAAGCACACCCTGCACACTCGCCTAGAACACACCTTCCTTCGGTGAACGTTTCCGAAGAACACCGAATGGAATCATCACTTGAAAAAATTATTAGTTCAGCTTGAAAGTAATTGCCACTTATTTTGTTTATAAGGCAAGCTCTGCTGGTGACATCAGATTAGACTTAACTGCATCCTGTTTTGATGCTAACTGATATTTGCCCTAATGCTAAGCATAAATAAGTAGGAATTTCTCCTGAGACACCAGAGATATTACATCTTTAATGGGACCTAATAGTCAGAGGCAAGCCAATCGCCCTGCTGTGGGATTATAATCATGTGTGCTCTTGTTCCCCCTTTTAAATTTCACGAGCAGAGAGGAGCACTTGAAGCCATTAGGCCTTCTCCAGAAACATGGAGTAAAAATAAAACGGCCATGTGCAAACTCCACGTCATCCGTTCTGGAAGCTGATGGCATTCCGAATGCCCCCGCAAATGCACTGCCTTTCCCAAAGCTTCCGGGTAAGTGGCAGATGCCCCCGGTGGCTGGCAGGAGGCTGGGCATTTGAAAGGGGCCACGTCCACACTGAGGCCAGAAGTCTGCTCTCCGAGTGTCCTCTGCCTCCAAGAGACTCCCGCAGCCTCCTGAGCGTCTCTGGCTCGGGTCCCCGGTCTATTCAGGGAAAATTCCCCTGGCTCTATCTGGAAATCAGGTTGCTGCTTTTTTCTCTAAGGGTGTTTGGTGTTCAGGACTCAGAGCCCTATCTTGAAGGGCATATAGGCCGTCTGGACAAACAGGCAAAGCCCTAAATAAACGCTTATTTGGGCCACTAGTCCGGGGCCTGTGCCTCCATCCTGTCCCCTCAAGCTGATGAGAACCTGGGGCCCTGAGACAAGAAGCACCGTGAGCACTCTGAGCAAAGGACTAGAGGCAGCTAGATGCTGGAGGCACAAGACGGGCTGCAGACTGTAAGAAAATCTTGCGGCCTGGACAGCTGAGGAGCTCACCCACCTCAGCTTCAAGCGACGGGCGAAGGAGCAGTGTGCCCACAGGACCAGAAGCTGTAGGGTGAGCAGACCCTTAGGCGGGGCAGGAGGGGCCCCAGAGCCGGGCAGCTGGACTCTGGGGCTCTTTGCTTTTCAGAGCCTGCCGTGTAGGCAGGGCAGTGGGGCCAGGTGAGGTGAGCTGGGGTGACGGCCTCTGTTCCTTTCCCTGTTGCTGGAGTCTTGACCGTCTGTGGGTCAGCATGGAAGCAGTTCTCAAGGGGCAGTTACAACAGCCAGTTACAACAGCGGGGTGTATCCCAAACCTGGCCCCTTCTTGACATCAGAGAAAGTGGCCTCTTCACATACTGTCCATCTCGGCTCCCCCAGATGATTTCAAGGAGACCCTCCTGTGTCTGACTCTCTTGTGCCCGAGGAATTCTCCAGGCTGAGAAAGTCCGTCCACAGCCCGGATGGCTGGGACCCTGCCAGCGCTTTCCTGGTCTCTCATCTCTTTGGCCCTCCATCAAACTAATGGCTTTGGTTAATATCTCTGTGTGCACCTGACGTGGAGGTACTCAGTAAGCAGCAGCTATTCCTTTATTATTATTTTATAGTAGGTATCAAAGGAATGCACGAGGGCATGGATAATACATGATGAGAGAGCTCACGGGGGACTGATTCCTGGGAGCGGATCACAGCGGAGCTAGCGAGGGCCGGGCAGGCGGGAAGGGCATTCCAGGCCAGCCAGGGGAAGGGGAGCCGCAGGCTTCTGAAACACCGCGTGGACCATTTGGCTCTAGTGAGGATTCCTGTTCGCAGACTGGAGGAGGGGAGTCGGTGAGGAAGGGAAGGAGAAGGGGACGAAGAAGAAATGAAGGCCGAGGTCAGGCTGAAGAGAGGACCACAAGTGTGAGGCTAAGTTATTGAGATTCCGTCCCAGCCTCAATGAGGGGCTACCAAGGATCTTTACACCCGGGAGACAGACGTGCCGTGGGATTTGGGAAGGCCAGGCTGGAATCTACACGAGAGGGATTGGCGGGGGGCAGTGCTGGGAGCGGGGGAAGCTGGGAGGAAAGTGGGACTTCAGCTCCTGGGGGCTGTTTGCCTGTGCGGAGGCGGGGAGAAGAAAAGAAGCCAGGGAGAGGATCCAGGGTTTTGCCTCTGAGAAAAGGGCAGACAGGTTTTTACTAGAAGACATGGCTTTCCGATGGTCCCAGACTGCAAGAGCCCACTGGGTCTTGGGAGACACCACAGTCCCAGGCCTGGCACCCACTCCAGTGAGACCTGCCCGTTCAGATGGACCCACCACATCCCAGTCCAGGGACGATTTTGGATGAGCTATTGCTGCTGCAGGGCAAGGCTCTGCCCTTCTATAATCTTTGGAAATTAAAAAGCATCAAAAAACANCAGTCCCAGGCCTGGCACCCACTCCAGTGAGACCTGCCCGTTCAGATGGACCCACCACATCCCAGTCCAGGGACGATTTTGGATGAGCTATTGCTGCTGCAGGGCAAGGCTCTGCCCTTCTATAATCTTTGGAAATTAAAAAGCATCAAAAAACATGGGGGAAAAAAAGAAACAGTGACCCATACGTGAGACAGTGAAACACGGTGCCTACTTTGGGATGTTGCGTCTCCATCTTTTTCTGTGCTTATACTCTTTTAAAAAACAATCCCACAAGTATCATATTCTGTTTTAAAAAACAGTGTTAGAACACGTCAGCTAAATGTAAGGTCCTTTGCCCTCTCCTCAACCCAGTGGCTACCTGTATTATATTTCACTTTGCCTTCAACTCATGTCTTATGGGAGAAGGCAATGGCACCCCACTCCAGTACTCTTGTCTGAAAAATCCCATGTATGGAGGAGCCTGGTGGGCTGCAGTCCATGGNAGAACTGAGAAAACGATAAAAGGAACATCACACCCAAGGGGAAAGGAAATATATTAGTCATCAAATAGAATTTGTATTTATAATGAAACCTTAGAAAATAGAAGTAAATATATGTCAATAACTACTAAGATCAGGATGGTGGAGACACTTCTAAGATCAGCAATAAAAATTACTACAGAAGAAAATGTGATAGATTAAACTGCACAAATATATATGTATATATACCTTATATATGCTATATCAAAAATACCACATTAAAAAATAAAAGGATAAGACAAACTAAAAAAAGGTAGTTTCAACAAATATGACAAAGGAGTTAATATCCTTATCATTTAAGAGACCCTTACAAATCAGAATGGTATGGATGGAGCACAGTTTGTTTAACTCTTCGCCAGAGGAGCCCGGCTTCAGTCCATGGGGTAGCAAAGAGTCGGACATGATTTAGTGACTAAGCAACAAAGCGAAATTTACTATAAAGTTACATCCTTTCCCTAAACCAGGGGCTCTCGAGTGCTCCTGACAGGGTAGTGGCAGCAGCGTCTTGACAAGAGCTGGGCTGGACGCCATTCTCATGATGGCCCTCCAGGTACGGGGCATTATCCCCTCGCCCAGACCAGGAACCAGGCTCACCACGCCGGGAGCCAGTGTCAGCATCACTGTGGGATCCGAGGCCAGATGTCTCCAGCTCCCAACCTGTACCATTCCCACCAAACCATGCTGCCTAGCAGGAACATCCCCTGTAAGCGGCCCCCAAAACATTCTCAATGCATTAGGACACTAGAAGACCCTAGGCAACCCCCACAAACCTTGGCTGACCAGCTCTGCGGTCCCATGTTTTGAAAACCACACGGATGCCACTGATGTAAAGCACATCTGTCACAGAGGCTGCGTCTACTTGGAGAATGCCATGCCTCTGTTGCTGGCTAAGCCCTGGATCAAGAATTCCCTCAGGGTGGGGGCAACCTCTGCGCTAAGATGTAGAGGCCTCGCACCAATTATTGCTAAAGAATAAGAACTGAGCCACGTTCCAGGCAACGGCTGAAGACTTGGCGCCCATTATCTCCTGGAATCTCACGGCGGAGACAGTGATTATCTACACCAACCACGACCCCCCTTTCCTCCCTAGTTATAGAACCCTGGTTTTTAGTTAAGATATACCAGCTAAATCTTTATCCACCTCCCTCCCTTGCAGTTAGAAGTGGTCTGACTGTTTCCGGCCAATGGAATAAAAATGAATTGCTCTATGGGAATGCCAGAAACTGTATTCAGCTGGGAAGAGAAAGCTCCGACTCCCCAGCACCCCTGCCTTCTTTCTGGCTGCCAGCCTGGAATACCGACACGATGGCTGGAATTTTCCACCAGCGTGGACTGTGAGGTGACCTTGAGGGTGAAAGCTATACGCCAGGGTGTGAAGAAAAAGAGGGAATCCTGCCCTGCAATGTCACCACGGGCCTGCCTTTCTCATGCTGGGGAGTCTGGCTCCAGACTTTCTTAAACCATCAAGACTTTTAATTTCTCTGATTGATTGCATTTTAACTTAATCCAAAACCTTATGAATTACCTCAGTGATTCTGAAAGGTGGACTAGAAAGGTTCAGAGTTGACTGCTAAAGTTTTGACTCCTCTGAAATTAGGGAATTTGGGGGCCTCTAGTAAAGTCGGGGAGACTTTTCCAGCACTGTGGACACACTCAGGTGTCCTGGAGTGGGTTCTTGCCCCTACAGTGGGAAATGATGGCTGAAGATTGAGGATTAGGGCCAGTGTGTTCTTCATGACATCTCTCTGCTGCCTGGGATTAAACAAAAAGTAAAAGTCTACCTTGGCTTGGGACTTCCTGGTGGTCAAGTGGCTACGAGTTTGTTTTGCAATGCAGGGGACACAGATGCAATCCCTAGTCTGGGGTGACCCCACACGCCACAGAGCAACTGAGCCCAAGCACTGCCACTACTGAGCTGGTGTGCTCCAGAGCCCGGGGCCGCAGCGAGAGAGCCGGGGGCCGCAGCTGCTGAAGCCTGCACGCCACAAACAGAGCTGCAACAAAGGTCCCACGTGATGCAACAAAGGTCCTGTGTGCCACAACTAGGACTCAGTGCAGCCAAACAAGTAAATAGCTTTTTTTTTAACTAGCAGATAAGATTTACAAAAAGAAGAATCTGCCTAGGCTTAACCTTGTCGTGAAAGAAAAAGATGTTTAAATGCTCCCTTCAGCAGACTGCTTTTATCTACAGAAGAATTCACCACCATTAATTATGATGGTGATAATTTAACATGCATAAAGTATACTATGTGGTNTTTTTTTAACTAGCAGATAAGATTTACAAAAAGAAGAATCTGCCTAGGCTTAACCTTGTCGTGAAAGAAAAAGATGTTTAAATGCTCCCTTCAGCAGACTGCTTTTATCTACAGAAGAATTCACCACCATTAATTATGATGGTGATAATTTAACATGCATAAAGTATACTATGTGGTTAAAGTATATAATTAAATAATTGTCATTTTTCATGATCGCTTATGGCTCATTCCAGGATAATGAGCAGACTTAATTACGTCAAATCACACCTACCTTGCTTCCACGCCCATCGCCCAGGCGTTACCTTCCTGGACCCCGGTATCCTCATCTGTAAGATGACAGGTTTGAATGAGAGGCTCAAGGATCTGATAGCTGAAGGGTGGCTGTTCTGAGCCCTGAGAGAGAGCAAGCCATTTCCTTTGGGTCATGGGATTAGACTTAGAAAACTGTGGAAGACCCTTACTACAATGCATAGCCCTTTTTGCTTGCAGTATTCAATGTGGTTTAAACGTCACATCTTACCCTTTTCTAGATAACGGCACACATGTGTTACATGGAAGTAAACAAAAGAGGCTGCTTGCGGTTGGAGGTGACCAGTTGCCTCTCCCCCACGCCTGCCTGCTGCCCCAGGCCCAAGGGGAACAACAAGCTGCTGGCACTTTTGTAACCCACTCATGGCACACCAGAAGTGCTGAATCCAAGCACTAGAAAATCAAGAAACGTAAACATTTTTAGTATATTTAGTTATCAAATTTACTCTTTGCTCTGGTTTTGCCTACCATGCAAGCACAGAGGCTGAGACCTNAGTGCTGAATCCAAGCACTAGAAAATCAAGAAACGTAAACATTTTTAGTATATTTAGTTATCAAATTTACTCTTTGCTCTGGTTTTGCCTACCATGCAAGCACAGAGGCTGAGACCTCGTAACAGTCTATCCAAAAGCAGCTCGAGGCAGCGGCCTGAAACTCCTGGACTTTGTATCCATGTGCTCTGTCCTCTTTGCTTGTTCCCCAGAACCGAGCAGCCCCTTGGGCTGGCCAAAGTGGTCGAGACATAGAGTGGACATCAGGGTCCACCTTTCACTCTGGGGGTCCTCGGACTCAAGGCCAGGTTAATTTGATCTGCTGGAAAAGCCTCTGTTCTTCCTCTTGAGACCCAGTGACAAGATTCCCTAGTGACAATCTTCCACTCAGAGGCAGGGCTAGGAAAAGGCTTGAAAGAGAGAAAAGCCTAGTTATCTCCTTTGGATGCTGAAAGATGAAGCTGATTCTGTTTGCACCAGGGGCCAGATGCTCATCACCCAATAACCTTCATGGACTTCATTGCTCATGAGTAGAGGTAAGAGAGACTGGCCNGAGAAAAGCCTAGTTATCTCCTTTGGATGCTGAAAGATGAAGCTGATTCTGTTTGCACCAGGGGCCAGATGCTCATCACCCAATAACCTTCATGGACTTCATTGCTCATGAGTAGAGGTAAGAGAGACTGGCCAGGGCTGGGATTCAGGAGTTAGAGAAACCTTTGTTCTAAATCTAGTTCCTCCATTTACTTCACTTTCCAAGTCTTGTTTTTTCAGTGTGAAAGGGAAATATTCCATCTACATTAATAAATATTTATTAAAAACCTATGATGTGTATATCCTGCAAAAACCATAATTGAAAAAGACACATGTACCCCGATGTTCATTGCAGCACTATTTACAATAGCCAGGACAAAGAGGCAACCGAAATGTCCATTGACAAATAAATGGATAAAGAAGTTGTGGTACATATACAATGGGGTATTACTTGGCCATAAAAAAGAACACATTTGGGTCGTCCTAAAGAGGTGGATGAACCTAGAACCTACTATTCAGAGTGAAATACGTCAGAAAGAGAAAGACAAATATCATACGCTAATGCATATATCTGGACTCTAGAAAGGCGGTCCCGATGAACCTGTTTGCAGGGGAGCAATGGAGACACAGGCACAGAGGAGAGACTCGTGTACACAGTGGGGGGAGGAGAGAGAGTAGCACCAGCTCAGTTCAGTTCAGTCGCTCAGGTGCGTCTGGCTCTCTGCGGCCCCGTGTACCACAGCATGCCAGGCCTCCCTGCCCATCGCCAACTCCCAGAGTCCACCCAAACCCAGGTCCATCGAGTCGGTGATGCCATCCAGCCATCTCGTCCTCTGTCGTCCCCTTCTCATCCTGCCCCCAATCCCTCCCAGAATCAGGGTCTTTTCCAATGAGTCAACTCTTCGCATCAGCTGGCCAAAGTACTGGAGTTTCAGGTTCAACATCAGTCCTTCCAAAGAATACCCAGGATTGATCTCCTTTAGGATGGACTGGTTGGATCTCCTTGCAGTCCAAGGGACTCTCAAGAGCCTTCTCCAACACCACAGTTCAAAAGCATCAATTCTTTGTCACTCAGCTTTCGGTATAGTCCAACTCTCACATCCACGCATGACCACTGGAAAAACCATAGCCTTGACTAGATGAACTTTTGTTGACAAAGTAATGTCTCTGCTTTTCAATATGCTATCTAGGTTGGTCATAACTTTTCTTCCAAGGAGTAAGCATCTTTCAATTTCATGGCTGCAATCACCATCTGCAGTTATTTTGGAGCCA
>SJYS01022527.1:223619-278042 GCA_006410695.1 Philantomba maxwellii | reverse complement strand
ATGAACTTTTGTTGACAAAGTAATGTCTCTGCTTTTCAATATGCTATCTAGGTTGGTCATAACTTTTCTTCCAAGGAGTAAGCATCTTTCAATTTCATGGCTGCAATCACCATCTGCAGTTATTTTGGAGCCAGAAAAACAAAGCCAGCCACTGTTTCCACTGTTTCCCCATCTATTTCCCATGAAGGGATGGGACCAGATGTCATGATCTTCATTTTCTGAATGTTGAGCTTTAAGCCAACTTTTTCACTCTCCTCTTTCACTTTCATCAAGAGACTCTTTAGTTCTTCTTTGCTTTCTGCCATAAGGGTGGTGTCATCTGCATATCTGAGGTTATTGATATTTCTCCCAGCAATCTTGATTCCAGCTTGTGCTTCTTCCAGCCCAGCGTTTCTCATGATGTACTCTGCATATAAGTTGAATAAGCAGGGTGACAGTATACAGCCTTGACGGACTCCTTTTCCTGTTTGGAACCAGTCTGCTGACACGTGCATTACCGTATGTAAAGTACTTAGCCTGTGGGAATCTGCTGTATGACACAGGGAGCTCAACCCTGTGCTCCTGACAACCTAGAGGGGTGAGACAGGGTGAGTGATGGGACGGAAGGTCAGGGGAGGGGACATCTGCACACCTAAGGTTCATTCATGCTGCTGTATGGCAGAAACCGACACAATATTGTGAAGCAATTATTCTCCAATTAAAAATTAAAAAATTTTTTTAGATCCTATGATACGCCAGGTATGCCAGGTACTATGCTGGAGTCAAAGGAAATGATGATGAACACAATAGCAGAAGATGTTGCTGCACACTGCCAAGAAGCCCCAGGGAGGAAGGACCTGCCGCCCCAGCTGCTGGGGTGTAGGAGCAGGGGTCCTTCACAAGTCATGGCGGCACAGAGCTGCCGGGCACCAGGCCCCACCTTTCCCAGGGTGGCCACCACGCAACAACTGATCGAAGCCAAAGGCTGAAGACCTGGCCGTCTCTCCCAAGTCAGGACACCTCTGGAGGGCCACTCCAGCCCCACAGCTCCCAGAAGTGTCAGACAAGATCAAAGCTTGACTCTCCTTCTTCCCATACCTGCTGCTAACCCCTCCATTCTACAGGGTTGGTCCCAAGAGCCCTCCCTAATAGACATCCTGCCAGCTAGCCCCCATCTCAGAGTCTGCTGCCTGACAAACCCAACCTGCAACAGAAACAACCTCCACTCTCTCAGGAAACCAACTTGGAGAAAGAAATGATAAAGTGATTTTATGAGGACTCTTGAGAAAAGTAAGTGAGAGGTGTGTGAAAGCACTTTAGTAATCCAAAACTACCATTGAAGACATGGGTTTCTTTCTTTTTTTCAATGGCTTGAATTGAGTTGAATTGCAATGTGAAAACCTTTCTCACTTCTTAGAAAGAAAGCCTCCCAATTCCCCTCCACTTTGCCATCTTCAAAGGCTCACTTCTCTATCCTCCAAGACTCATTCTCAGTAGTCTGCAAGGGGTGATCCCCCCACCCCGAGACAGGTGTGACATCACCTAGGGGGCACTTCCGGTACTCCAAGGAAATTTCTTGGCTCATGTCTGCCAAGCGCCTATCATTAGTGAAGCCCAATTTCAGAAGCTACAAAAAGGAGAGGGCTGCTTGACCCCACGCCCAGCTGACAACTTTCCAAGTTCCCCAGTGCTCCAACTGACTGTGCAGAAGCAGAATCTTTGGCTCCAAACCACTAATGAACTCCTTCCAGCTCCAGGTTTAATTAGTTTTCATTGCAATATTAATGATCCTAGCAAACCATTTCAACTTTCCTGTTGCACAGCTGGAATTCTTTTATTTGGCATTTGGTCTCTTTATAAGGAAATCCCTCACGCGTCCTCCTCCCGGCCGGCCCCATCAGAAGGGAATAAGATCACATTCCTACTTTCCTTATCACTTTGGCCAACCCAGGGACAGGAGCTTTAATAATTTTGAAACTGGGAGCATTAAACACATCACAAACTGCCATACAAATAACATATAATATAACTCCAGGATTTTAATTACAGTGACTAATATATGTACCAATCTTAAAATCTCTATAGTACCATTAGGCCACATGCATGGACATTATTGGGAGGTTTAAAATTTGCACAAGGTATATCATTAGTTGATCCAAGACCTTCCAGATCTAGAGTTCTCGCCTGGGACTCAGAATTCATTTGTTGGGCACTTTGAACCACTCAGCCAGAAGCAGCACTGTTTTCATTAGTGACTGTGAAAAATGATTAGACATGGCTACCAGTTCATATTGGTTGGCGTTGAAGGTCGGCTTGCTGCATGGCTGAACAACTAGGCATTTGGTACTGGATTCCAATGGTTCTTTATTTCCTCTGCCTTTCCAAAGAAGATCTTCCCTGGTGGCTCAGAGGTTAAAGTGTCTGCCTCCAATGCGGGAGACCCGGGTTTGATCCCTGGGGCGGGAAGATCCCCTGGAGAAGGAAATGGTAACCCACTCCAGTATTCTTGCCTGGAGAATCCCATGGATGGAGAAGCCTGGTAGGCTACAGTCCACGAGGTCGCAAAGAGTCAGACACGACTGAGCGACTTCACTCACTTACCTACTTCCAAAGAAGAGGGAAGCAACAGTAAACCAACGCGTGATAGGACTGCTTTCTGCCTGCTCCCAGAAATTCTCCAGCCCAGCCTTGATGGACTTGGATCTGGATTTATAGGAGAACGCACTGGATCTTTGCCACAGTTTTCTTCTAGCCAGAGATTTGGATTTGGGTGGACCTGCTGGGTGATGACTGATAGAAGCTGAATGGAGAGTCCCAGTGGGCCTCTCCAAAGAAAGGCTAGCAGCCTGTGCTTTAAGTTCAAGGACACGCGGTGAACTCAAGTTCAGCTCAGCCAGCATCAGCCACCCAGGGGCTACGCTACGTGGGGCAGCCGTGCTGAGCTTGTGGTGAGGGTCCAAGTTCAGAGATATAGTCGGTGTGACTTGGTCCCAGTGGACTCCAGGGAGGAAATAAAGAGCAGGGAGGTAAACTGGCCAGGAATACGGAGCATAAGTAAGTGGAATTTATTCCAAGTACACAAAGGTTTGTTTAATATTCAAAAATTAATCAATATAATTCACCATATCAATAGGCTAAAGAAGAAAAATCACATGACCATACTAATTGACACAGGAAAAAATTTGACAAGATGTAACAGCCATGTATGACAATTAGAAAAAGAAAAATCTCCAGTAAGCTAGGAAGAGGGGGTTTCCCAGGTGGCTCAGTGGCAAAGAATTTGCCTGCCAGTGCANACATGACCATACTAATTGACACAGGAAAAAATTTGACAAGATGTAACAGCCATGTATGACAATTAGAAAAAGAAAAATCTCCAGTAAGCTAGGAAGAGGGGGTTTCCCAGGTGGCTCAGTGGCAAAGAATTTGCCTGCCAGTGCAGGAGACACAAGAGACATGTGTTTGATCCCTGGGTCAGAAAGATCCCCTAGAGAAAGAAATGGCAATCCACTCCAGTACTCTTGCCTGGGGAATCCCAGGGACAGAGGAGCCTGGAAGCTTACAGTCCATGGAGTCACAAAGAGTCAGACACACTGAGCTATTGAGCATGCGTGCACACAAGCTAGCAATAGAAAGGAACCACTTCACACAATAAAGAACATTCACAAAAGCCTACACACTTACAGTGAAAAGTCAAACAAGGAGAGGGTATCTGCTCTGACCACGCCTCTTCAACATAATTGAAGTTCTAAGCACTACAATAAGGTAAGAAAAGGAAACGGCTTACAGATTGAAAATGAAGAAACAGAACTGTTCTTATTTGCAGATGGCTTAATTGTTTGCATAAAAAATCCCAAGAAATTCACATACACAAAAAAATTAGACTAAATGAGTTCAGCGAGATTGCAAAATATAAGATCAACACACAAAAGTAAATTGCATTTCTACATGTACAAATGAACACCTTGAAACCAAAATTTAAAACACAATACCATTGGTTATTGCTCCAAAGAAAATGAAATACTTAGGTATAAATTTTACAAAACATGTATAGGATCGGTAAGCCAAAATTATAAAATGCTAAGGAAAGAAATCAAAGACCTAAATAAGAGTAACATATTATGTTCAGGGGTTGGAAACTTCAACACAGCAACTTGGATTCTAGCCTCAGCTAGATCCATCTTGGTTGGACCCAGTGCCTGGTCTCCCTCTCCCTGCGTGCATGCATGCTAAGTCGCTCAGTCCTGTTCAACTCTTTGCAACCCAAAGGACTGTAGCCCGCCTGGCTCCTCTGTCCATGGGAGTCTCCAGGCAAGAATATTGGAGTGAGTTGCCATGCCCTTCTCACTCTCCATGCCTGATCCTTATTTCTTTACTTTGGTACCAGTGTTGTAAAGGGAACTCACCTACTAAGAAGCATTGGAGAATGTGGCAGGCTTCCCTGCCCAAGGCTTTCAGTCAGCCCAGGGGAAACCTTTGCTAGGTATTTTAGGTTAAGTGGTCCCAGTAGAGACCAGTTAAAGGGCTGATGTAGGCAGCTGTATTGGGGAGGGATCCCAGGAATGTGAAGTGTAGGATCAGAGAAGACGGCAGAGAAAATGTAAGAGGTAACTCAAGGGTGCAGCATGGGTTACCCGCTGCTAAGGAGGACTGGTTCTCCACCTGAGCAGAACCTTCTGAAGAACTTTCTGAAACGCCTTTCAGAATTGTGCTCCTGGGACTCAGGTGGAGAATAGCTCATCTTTGGCGGTCCCCCTCCACAGGTCAGGGGTGGTCCCAGGTTCACAGACTCCTACACTTTGGGACCACACCCGTGTGAGTGCTCAGTGGATCCCCACGCGTGTTGCCACATGTGCTGGTCTCGGGNATAGCTCATCTTTGGCGGTCCCCCTCCACAGGTCAGGGGTGGTCCCAGGTTCACAGACTCCTACACTTTGGGACCACACCCGTGTGAGTGCTCAGTGGATCCCCACGCGTGTTGCCACATGTGCTGGTCTCGGGAAGTCTGAGACAAGAAGTGAGAGGCACGTGTGTGGAGTCCAGGAGAGGGAGAGGGGTGCTCCTGCAGAGCGTGCTTGTCACCCGTGGGGGTGGCAGTAACTAGAACGAAAATTGTGGACAGATGGGTATGATGCTCGAAAGGTGTCCAGCCGCGTGGAAGGTGGGGGCGTGCGGCCTGGAAGTTACCGACGGCCAAGGCCTCGTCTTTGCCAGCCCCAGGCCCCTGGAGGGCAGCCACGGGCACACCTGGGCCCCTGGAGGGCAGCCACTGGCACACCTGGGCCTCCGGCTGGCAAAGCACCCCCCGGTCCTCTCGGCGCCCCCACACTGCCCTCATCTCGGGGCAGCATGACTGCGCGTCTTATCTGGCATCCCCCAGGCTGTCAGCTCCGTGACAAAGAGCTCCCACTTAGCCTAGAACACAGTCACCCGCTGTGCTCTGCGTGGAGTCACTCACAAAGCTTCACAGCTCAGAAAGCCAGGCCCGGAGAAGTGCAGTGATCTGCCCGAGGCCACACAGGCAGTTCAGTCCCCAACCCTGGCTCCGGAGCGTGGGCTCTGGACCAGGGCCTTTCTCTGCCCGTGGGAGTGCAGTCTGAGGATGCCACGTCCGCTGAAGGCTCCAGAAGAGGCTCGGCGCGCTGTGCTGTGGTGTGCTCGGTGTGCTGTGGTTGCGGGAAGCCCAGGGTGCAGAGGAGCACGGACAAGGACAGTGGGGGCCATGGGGAGGTTAAGGGCAGGGAGGGGAGGAGGGAAGGGAGAAAGAGAAGGGGGAGAGTAAAGATAGGATGCCAGAAAGGAGCGATGCTGAGGGGAGGAGGCGGGAGGGGCCGCAGCCTGAGCAGGGCTCCTGGGCCTAGATCTCAGTGCGGGAAAGGGGAGGGTGATCCCTGAGGCTGCCGTGTGGGCGGGGCTGATGCGAGGGGCTCCCTCCAGGCTCCAGCGGGGGTGAGAAATCATCCACACATTCTGGCTGGGAACGTGACAAAACCAGAGCCTCCCTGGCGGCGGCTGTGGGAAGTGGGCGGAGCAGGCAGCCTGGGGCAGCGAGGGTGCTCAGGAAACGGCTGCAGGGACCCCGGGGAGCAAAGGTACGGCCCAAGCCGGGGCACGCAAGGTCAAGACACCGTCGGACTAGGAACCAGGGAGAGAGGAGGGACGAGGTGGTGGAAGGTCCGAGCTTCTGCACCTGGTGGGTGGGCTTCCCGACCCCAAACCAGACAACCGTTTAATGGAGGCCTACCAAGCGCCAGGCCCTGGGCCAGGCCCTTGAGACAGAATCTAGGTTTGTAATCACAACAGTGTTTCCAGGTGGGTTTGTCCCTCCTCATTTTACCCAGGAGGAAGTCTTGAGAAGTTCCCGTGGGAGGTAAGCAGTGGCAGGGCCAGCCCCTCGGGGGCTGTGGGACTCCAGAGTCCGCGTTCTTTCCGTGCATCGTGAAATTACACTCAGATCATTTCACTCAGCAAAGGGCGTGAAACTGTGACAGCTGACCAGGCCCTGTGAGTGTCATAGTGGCCGAGAGCCAAGCTACAAATCACGCCACGTCACCACAAGAGCCAAAATAACCAGCGCCTATGTGCGGTCTGCTTACTCCAGCTGTCTTAGCTCAACCGGATCTATTGACGATTCAGTAATCCAGCCAATAGCTGGGTGCTGACCCACACACTCAGCCGAGCCGGAGACAACATGAATCTGTTCCTGAGCCCTCGGCTTTGCCGGGGAGAGTCCATCATTAAAGTCTCCTTCAGAAGCAGCGGGATTTACCTGGCCTGACCACAGGGGAGCCCCAGACAGCAGAGCCAAAGACACCCCAAAAGCCTGCGTCTCTCTGTAAAAAGTCCCTTTTCCCGGGGTTCCTCGTTTGACCCACCTGTCGACGGCCATCTCAGTAAATTTCATTCGTGACAATGAACTGTAGTGGCTGAATGCTGGCCCCTGAAAGATATGTCTGTGTCTTAATCCTGAAACCTATGAATGCGGCCTTCTTTAGAAAAATGGTTCCTGCAGGTGGAATTAAGGATTTTGTGCTAAGTAGAAAGTTCGGTAGCCCCTAAATTCAATGACAGATGTCCTTTATAAGAGAAATAGACATTTGAGACAGAGAGAAGGGGGCAATGCCACCACACGGTTGAAGAGATGTGTCCACAAGCCGAGGAATGAATGGGGCACTGGAAGCCGGAAGGGGCAAGGAAGAAGCCTCCCCTGGAGCCTTCACACAGAGCCACCCTGCCGATCCCCGTGATTCCAGACTTCTGGCCTCCAGAACCGTGAGACAATGAATGTCTGTTGTTCAAGCCACCCTGTATGTGGTCATTGGTTTGGGCAGCCGCAGGAAAGTAGCCTCTGACTGTCCAGTGTGCGTTGCTATTTGCAGGAAAATCTGTGATCTCATCCTTCAGGCCCACGAGCCCGCCGGGTCCTGCTCTGCCCTTGGCTGGAAAGGGAATCCCGAGGTTGCATCTGCCTCTTGGGTGTGGAGCTCTGGGCTGGAGCAGGATGAGAAATGGGCCTATTTATAAACGAACAGAGCCAGAGGGCGGGAGCCGGGTCAGCCGAGGGCTTCACCAAGGTCACAGACGCAGTCCCTTGGGATGGGGGCATTGCAGAGAAGGGCCAGGCTCCAGAGGAAGCAGGGGGCGGGAGCGCTCAGGCCTCTCTGAGCGGTGGGGCCGTGGTCCATTTCTGAACAGCCTAACAGGAATGTCCAGCTGGCTTCCAAGTCAGATCTGGTGTCTCGGGCGAAGGGCAGGCCCAGCTGGGTGGGAGTGGATTCCTTCCCGCTGCCTCATTGCCTCTCCGAGAAAGGAAGTGTGAGTGCCCGGGGCAGGCGGCCTGCACGCAGCCCATGACTGTCTGTGGGCGGTTGTGTCCTCCACGCTCCTGCCGCTCAAGGAGGATGCTGCTACGGTGAGTAAGCCTCCGTGCTCCCTCGCTTCTTGCTGTAAAGAGCACTCTCTCAGCAGGGCCAGGTTGGAGGGACTCAGTCGGGTGATATTTCAGCCCCAGGCTGTCTCATGGAGGGCAGAAAGCTGGGCAGTAGTGCCAAGGATGTGGGTGGACAGGGACTCTGCTGATTAGTGGCCGAGTGGGACCAGGGTCTACTCCCGGCGTGACGGGTGCTGGGCAGAGCTGTCCAGAGGAAGTCAGCGCACAGGCTGCCTTGCTCGGCCCCTCACACAGGCCTGGGCCTGGGAGATGCTCAGCTCCACAGCACCAGAAGTCTTCAAAGCCAGCAGAAGTCTTCCCTCTACAGCAGGAACAGCTTCTGGTCCAGCTAGGATGCCTACCTCGCTCACATCTGTGGCCATATCGCGTCTCTTGGGTCTTGTTTGTCTTTAAGCACTTCTCCCTATAAGAGTAACTTCTGAGCAGCTATCGCAGGGGGAAGAATGGGGCCAGATTTTCGCCTGCTTGTGTTCTGAGCCACAAGCTTCAGGAAGCACTGACCCTCAGCTGCATCTTCTCCTTGCTGTGTTATCCTGCACAAGTCACTGGACCTCTCTGAGCCTCATCTCCTAGTCTGTAATGTGGAGATAGCCCAGCCTATTTTGCTGAACTGCTGGGGAGGTTAGATGAGACAGTATGTGTGACGCTCCCATCTCCATCCACAGAGACTGGGCTCATTTCCCAGGACTTTGGACATCTTTTCCGCTTAACCTTTCCCGCTGAGAAAGTCCGTTGGAGCTTCAGAGTTCCATCCAGTCCAGCCGGGCACCTGGGCACATGGAGTGATCAGCACAGCCCCATGCTGTCGTGGGGACAGTCATGCAACCCACGAGGGACTTAGAGGGCTCAGGCCCCTGCAGCCACAGGCTCCTCCCCTACGCTCCTCCCCTGGCTCTGGACTCTGGCCTGGCTGCTCATGGTCAGAACATTCAGATTCCAAGCCTGAAACCAAACCTGCATCCTTGTCGTTCACTCGTCAAGCCCTGGCTTTGCTGCAGAAGCCTGTCTATGACCTTCTCAGGGCTAAGCTCATACTAAGGTAGAGACAGAGCCAGCCTGCGGTCGGGACAGTCTGTGGAAAAGGGCTCACTGCCTCCACTGCGGAGGCAAGGGGAGCTGGTCCCCGCTGCTCATGTGACCTTGGACAAGTCATTGTTTCCTTTCCGCTTCCTCGTCTTTAAAATGGGTATGTGCTGTGCTCAGTCACTCAGCTGTGTCCGACTCTTTGCAAACCCGTGGACTCCAGCCCGCCAGGCTCCTCTGTCCACGGGGATTCTCCAGGCAAGCATACTGGAGTGGGTACCATGCCCTCCTCCAGGGGATCTTCCCAACCCAGGGACAGAACCCAGGTCTCCCGCGTTGCAGGCGGATTCTTTACTGTCTGAGCCACCAGGGAAGACCTAAAATGGGTATGATTTTATCTGAGTCTCAGAATGACTGTAGGTTGATCGTCAGCCTCCTGGCCTTGCCCCTGCCATGTATGAGCTGCTCCCCCTCCTCTTGCCCTGAGCCCCAGTCTGCAGCCGGACAGCAGCTGGCTCGGTCCCCAGGTACGGAAGCAGGCTGGCTCAGCGAGGGCCCAAGGCTCAGAAGATCCAGGGAATAATAAGGGGCGCGACCTCCCCTTCCTGGGAGCTGACAGTCCTCGCAGAGGCTCGCCAGAGGGATCTTGCCCCCAAGTGGGGGATTACTAGGGCGACTACTCAGGCCCACAGCAGGAAATGGGGATGAGTCAACTCAGGACCCCTGAGAGGCGCCTTCTCTGACTTCATATCCATTCCTAGGAAACCCGCAAACCGTTCTTTTGTGTTAATCAGATTTGCGAAGCCATGGACAACATGGCAACAGCAGCCTTAGGAAACTCACCTGGGCCTCTTAGCTGCTCTGGCCGCAGGGGAGGTCGAGGGTGCTGGAGGGAGTTGTGTCCCCAGGCTGCAGTGAGGGGCAGGCAGACCTGCCTGAGGGTCTCCTCGGGAAGGGCGAGCCACTGAGGGTGGTCGCTGGGTCCACCAGCACTGTTGCAACCTGTAGCATCCTGTGGAGCGGACGCTGGGCTCAGACAGCAGGAGACCCTCAGGGCAGACGGCCGGCACCGGCCTCACTGTGTGCCGGCTCCCTTCTCTCCCACCCGACTGGCAGGGACGGATCGGACGATGGGGTCTGCGGGGCCTGTCCCCAGCGCGACTGACCCGGCAAGTACAGACAGGAGAGAGCCAGGGTCCTCAGACAAAGAAGCCATTAAAACCAAACGTTTAAAATACGACTCCATGTGGATAAAAAGATATTCCGGCGAATTAAATGCATGTAGGCCAGATGCCTGGGACAGAATCCCAGCTCCACCAGCTGGAAGCCCTGTGACCCTGGGCCAAGAAGGGGACTTCTTTAAGCCCTGGTTTCCTGGCTTCCGTGGACTGAATGGTGCCCCTCAAAAGATATGTCAACATCCTAACCCCAGAACTTGGGACTGTGACCTTATTTGGGAGGAATCTCTGCAGACATAATGAAGTTAAGGATCTAGAGATGAGGAGATCGTCCTAATTACCCAGGGGAGCCCTAAATCCACTGACAGAGTCTCTGACAAGTCTCCTTTTAGGAGCACTCGGAGGAGATGGACAGACATACAGAAAAGAGAAGGCCACGTGAAGACAGAAGCAGAGATTGAAGGGATGCGGCCACAAGCCCAGAAACACCTGGAGCCGCCAGAGGCTGGCCAGGCACTTGAAGGCAGCCCAGCTCTGCCAGCACCTAGAGCCCAGATTTCTGTCCTCCAGAACTGTGAGCGAAGAAATATCTATTAACCCTCTCTCACCACTAGCTTATTACAGTGGCCACAGGAAGTATTCTTCAAAGAAGGAAGGTAAAGATCTGACAAGAGAGGATGACAGAGATCATGTGCGTTGTTACATACAGTAAGAATCGTATGCAGTCACGCACAGAAGTTGTGGACAGTCATTAAGGATGAAGCTGGTGTTGGGAATATCAAGCCGGAAAAGCAGAGTACCAGAATATTAATTTGTAAATGTTTAGGAATCGAATTTTGTTTTTAAAAGTATGCCAAAAAAGGGAAAATAACGATCATCTCCAGGCCATATTATACCATTTCCTTTATTTTCTTCTTTGCTATTTTCTATATTTTCCAAATTTCCTCTCAGTGAGTACATGCAGGGTGCTGTGCTGAGTCACTTCAGTCGTATCTGACTCTTTGCCACCCTGTGGACCGTAGCCCACCAGGCTCCTCTGTCCATGGGATTCTTCAGGCAAGAACACGGGAGTGGGTTGCCATTCCCTTCTCCAGGGGATCTTCCTGGAACCCACTTCCCTGAAGTCTCCTGCCTTGAAAAGCAGCTTCTTTACCATTAGTGCCAGCCGGGAGCCCCTCAATGAGCATAATGTTTACTGTCAGAAAGTAAAGCGCCGTTCTAAAATTTTCTTCCGCAAAAGTGACTTAGTTGTGCAAGAGCCCCCGAAGGCCCACTTTCTTTCCACCTATAATCTCAGGAGAACCTTACAACAGCCCCACCATAAATTCACCTGTGATTCCATTTCGTATGTGAGAAAACTATGCTTCAAGAGGTAAACAGTGACTGCAAGCCAGCCTATGGCCAGAGTTGGGAAAGGAACATAGTTGACCGGTCTTCTGAGCCTTGTGTGAGAAGCCACACTCCCCTGACCCATAGAGACAGTCACTGCTGTCACCTCCCTCTCATGACCACAGCCGGGCTCTGGCCTGTCCTTCAAGTCAGAATGGCTGATCCAAGTCTCAAGTGCCCTCCAGGCAGAGATAAATAACAGAGAGCTAGATCCTGGGATTCCGGTTTCGTATTTTTAAGTGGAAGGAGAGATAAATCATTTCTGCTAACTGTTTTTACCTGGCTGCAGGAAATGATGCATCACCATCTTTTAAAAGAAAATTAAGCCTTTAATTCCATGGCACATGTAATAAAATGATACTTCAGCTCTCTGCCTTGAATATATGGCCCGTCGTGTCCTAATTTACTATTTCAATGCTGCCTGAAACGTCCTGAAGTTATTAATGTGGCAATATATTCAAGCACCTAACCTGGCCTTCAAATGCTGTTCAAGCGCTCAGTTAACACAACGGATGGCCAGGCGGGAGCCCAAGCGGTCGTGTCGAGAGGCAGGCCGTGCGGGTGGGGTGCGCGGCTGACCCTGCTGCAGAGGCTCCTGTGAGCCAGAGCCCCATTTTCTTCCTCTTGGGGGTGGAGATTATGATGCCTCGTTCACAGGGGCAAGGGGCCAGGCACAGATCTGTACCTGGGTCCCCAGCTGCTCCCAGTGCCCCCAGTGCCACTCTCTTTATTCTGATTCTCTCGGGGTCCACAGGAGAGCGGTGGTGCTTCCAAACGCATATCAATGCTTAGCGTGTGTGCACAAGCTCACACGTGGGGCAATTCATCCCAAGACTCTGAGCCGGCACATCCCACTGCACTTAGTAGAACAGGCCTTTATGACCAGGGAACTGCCCAATGATCCATGCAAAGATATACTGGGGCGAAGTTTCAATGTAAGATAAAGGGCAGGGGCCTGGGGGCTTCAAGGCCCGCGCTGTTCACCTTGTGCGCCCCTCTCCTCTCCTGTGAGTGTGTGATGCTGACCACGTGCTGACGTCAGCTGCCCTCACAAGCCCTCCCCGCTGGCACATGGGACAGCCACTGCCCGCGAGCACCTAGATGGGGCCGCTTGAATGAGGGCTCTCCTGCTCTGCAGAAACTCCCAGATGGCTCAAAGACACTGCTGGGGTCTCTGGGGTCAGGGACTTCAGGTCTTCAGTGGGCCCCTCAGCAGGAGCGCCGGACCCCCTGGAGGTTCAGCACAGCCCCACATCCTCTCCAGGGTAAATCTCATCTGTTTCAGAGACAGAGACTTGGGACAGTTCATTTCCCTTTTAGCAAACTCACAAGGGGAATAATTGCAGTCCTCTGTCCAGAGGGGAAGATATACATGAAATTCTCCAGTGTGGACCAGATCCCTCAGCAGCGGGCAAAAACCAGGCTCCCTCTGATACCCCGAGCTGGAGGCCTGAGGGAGAGATGACAGCTATAGCTGAGGCTAATTTCCTGGAGGGATCAGGATGCCGGGGCAAGTGAGCTGAGCAGATTATTTAGACAACAGCAGCACCTCTCTCGGGCTTCCCCGGTGGCTCAGACAGTAAAGAATCCACCTGCAATGAGGGAGACCTGGGTGCAGTCNATTTCCTGGAGGGATCAGGATGCCGGGGCAAGTGAGCTGAGCAGATTATTTAGACAACAGCAGCACCTCTCTCGGGCTTCCCCGGTGGCTCAGACAGTAAAGAATCCACCTGCAATGAGGGAGACCTGGGTGCAGTCCTTGGGTTGGGAAGATCCCCTGGAGGAGGCCAGGGCGGCCCACTCCAGTATGCTTGCCTGGAGAATCCCCATGGACAGAGGAGCCTGGTGGGCTGCAATCCATGGGGTCGCAGAATCGGACACAACTGAATGAGTAAGAACGACATAGCACAGCACCTCTGTCTTGTAAGATTGCTGTGATTATTAAAATGAATCCGTAATGCGATCAGTCACACAGACGCGCTCCTGTTAGAGGTGGGAACCAGCCCGCTGCACAGTGGCTTCCTAAAACCGACGCTGCTCCGTCTGTGCAGACGGTATGAGTGAGTACTCGACGCCGGGAGTCCTGCTGGGGTCTCCTCTTCCTCATCATCATATTCAAGTGCCCAGAGCCAAATTCTACCCCAAATAACCTCCCCCCTCTCCCCTCTCTCTGACCTTCCAGGCCACCTACTCCCCTCTGAACACCTACAGTGTCCTTCAACTGGCCCTGCCCCATCTCATCCTACAACGTTCCCTCTTCCATGCTGCAGTCAGAGAAATCTTTCTTAAATTTATTCATTTTTTCATTGAAGTACAGTTGATGTATAATATTATATAAGTTAAAGGTGTACAGTAAAGTCATTCACAATTTTAAGGGTTATACTCTGTGTATAGTTACTAGAGCATACTGGCTACACTGCCCGTGTTGCCCAACACACCCCTGTAGCTTGTTTTATGCCTCAGTTTGTGCCTCTGAATCCTCTGCCCCTACCTTGCCCCTCCTCCCTTCCCTCCCCCCACTGTAACGGCTAGTCTATTCTCTATGCCTGTGAGTCTCCTTTTTGGTTATATTCACCAGTTTATTGTATTTTTTATATTCTACAGATAAGTGGCGCCATACAGGGCTTGTCTTTTCCTGTCTGACTTGTCTCACTTAGCATAATACCCTCCAAGTGCATTCATGTTGCTGCAAATGGCAAGATTTCATTTTCTATTGCTGAGCAGTATTCCAGTGTGTGTGTGTGTGTGTGTGTGTGTGTGTATACATGCCACTTCTTCATCCATTCATCTGCTGATGGACGCTTACCTTGCTTCCATATCTTAGCATCTGTACTTAATGCTGCTATTAAAGCTCCTTCAAATGTTTATCAGATCCTGTTGGCCCTGTGACTAGACCCGCCACTGGCTTCCTATAACACTGAACAAAATGCAAGCTCCATGTCCCTGGCCAGCAAGGCCCCACATGGCCTGGTCCTGTCTGCTCTCTACTCTCATCTAGAAATCCCCACCCTCAAGCCCCAAGTGTAAGTTCCATGAAAGCGGAGATCCTGTCTGGTTTACAGCTGTATCCCATTCCTGATCCGTAGTATTTACAAAACAGATGCTTCTAGAATAAATGAAGGGTTCAAAGCCAGACAAACTACTTCAGTGCACTGCACCACCGGATAGGGGGAAATAGACACCAATAAAAATAACCCTTCAGTTAAGCAAATTCCAATCCCTCCTCCTAAACGGGGAGCCTGTGGAGCTCAGAAGGCTGGAGACACAGTTTGAACACACCCAGCCCGTATCTTCAACGGGCCAAGGCAGCCTCGGGAGAGAGCAGCCCCACAGGGACCACCGTATGCAGCTGCACGGGCTAGGGTGGCGCAGATCCAGAAATGGCCCTGACAGAGAATGATGCGCTAGGGTTTCAGAAGGATCCGTGCAGCAGTCCTGGGCCCCCTAACCTGCTCCATCAGGGCTGAGCCCACTTTGAGTTCCCTCCCTCGGCCCTGCCCCTCTATCCTCAGTTGGCCTCCTCCTTAAGAATTCACAGACCAATAAACCAGACAATACAAATGATGTCCCTGGGTGAAAAGGGAGGATGGCATATCAGATGCGTATCTTCCTGTCTCTGTTGCATCCTGTCTGTGTGTCCTTGAACTCATTATTTTTTGGAGCTTCAAGCTCCCAGCACACAGAGATGCTTAGAACAGTTTGTCTGGGCCGAACCAGAAACCTGCATGGAGGGCTGATGGAGAGATGGCAAAGCCTGTATCGTGGCGGAGTCTAGTTCCTCCAGTGTGAGGAGCTTCAACACAAAGCACTTTCTTGTTTTCCTTTATTCACTCTAACAGCGAGCGTAAGGTTACCATGACTCTTTCCTGTACATGAGGCCACTGTGGCTCAGAGGTTCAGTGGTTGCCCACGTGCCCACACTGCTGGCAATGAGCCAGTGACTTACCCTGGCCCTAAAGATGGGCCCGACGGCTCCTGTGAGGCAGCCATGTTCCCAAGGCTGCTGGGCATAGGAACCCGACTCGGGTCCTGAGGGCTCAGCTTGCTGCCTCGCTCAGGTCTGCAGGTCCAGGCGCTCTCTGCCCCCATCTGGCTTCCCCTGCCTTCTAGTCGGCCCTATGGGGTCTGTCCCTGGGTCTACAGTTTAAGTGGAGGAGGGGAGGACTTCTGAAAACAAAATCCCTGCCCCCATAACTGCGTCTAACTGAGAAGTTCCAGGCTGAACTCTGGGCACGCTGCTGACAGTCCCGATGACAGCCCAGCTGGGAGGGCGGCTATATTTAGCCACACGCTTGACCCACCATGTTATCGGGAGCAGAACCAAAAGGCTGGGGAGGGAGGCAGCAGAGAGAGCCTCCACCCCGTACCGCCCCAGCCACGCAGCCTTCACGATCTGCTCAGCAAAGTTCCCTCTTTCTGAACACATTTTCCCCAATGCTGGGGAGATTCGTGACTTGCCCAGTGCTTTGGGCCTGGAGGTAGTGGCCAAAAGCAGTCAGCTCCGTTTGCAGCAGGAGGGATTTCTGCACAAGGTAGTTAGGAAGCGTGTTGGGTGTGGGTTACAAAGCCAAGCTTTCCTCCTGCATCCCCGGGTGCCTGCAACGATAGGAGGGAGTCCGTGCAGACAGCGCTCGGGCCTGGGAAGNGGAGGGATTTCTGCACAAGGTAGTTAGGAAGCGTGTTGGGTGTGGGTTACAAAGCCAAGCTTTCCTCCTGCATCCCCGGGTGCCTGCAACGATAGGAGGGAGTCCGTGCAGACAGCGCTCGGGCCTGGGAAGGGGGACTGAACCATCAGCAGGTGAATCTTCATCCCACATAATCGTGCTCCCCACCTCGTGGAGCTTCTGAAAAGAGCAAATGAAGCATAACGTGAAAAGCACCCAGCGCAGCAAGCGCTGTGCCTCCCTCTCCTCTTCCCTTGATCCTCACAACCCAACGAGCTAAGATTCAGCCGATGCATCCCCATTCTACAGACGAAGAAACGGAGTGGAACACCCAGAGAAGGTGTTTGCCTAAATGCTCAACGGGGGACTCAGCAATCGCTGTGCGGCAGACACATCGGTGTCTCCCATCTCTGAATGTGACCTGTGTGTCCAGTGGTCCAGGGAAATCGAGGTTGGGGCAGATGTGATGGTGCTTACTCCCCGGAAGCAGGCTTACCTCTGCTCTTTGAAGCGCCGCAAAACTGGCTGGAAGCTGCTCCCGTCAGCAGCACTGCACGCGGCTGCTGAAAGCACTTTTAGCACCTGATTAAAAAGGAGCCTTATTTTCCTGAGCAATTACCAGGCTCGACTCTCATGATCTCATCCCAAAGACAAGGAAGAAAAATGATGGAAGGCTGGCCTCAAGACACTCACCCCACAGAACACTAAATGGCCTGACCTCACCCATGTGTGGGGCATGCCAGGCACAGTGTGGGCAGCAACGTCCAGAGCTGCAGGGCAGCAAGCAGGGCTCGCCACAGGGGTGGGCTCTGCCCTTTCCGGCTCCGATGGAGACACTGCGCTGGCCTGCATCCGGCTGTGACCTGACTCCCAGGGGGTCTGGGAGCAAAGCAGAAAGAAGAAAGGAACTTGCCTTTCTTGAAGTTCTCCTGTGGAAGGTTATCCCTTTTATATCCCCAAACAGCTGTTCCTGGGAGCCTCTGGTCTCGAGATATATATTAAAGAAAGCAGAGACGTGGGAGATAACTTTGTGCCCAAAAGCACACAGCCAATAGTTTAGAGAAAAAATGGATTCAAACCCATGCAGAGCTCTGAACAGCCCCTTGCATTATACCGTGCTGTCTCCTAGCACCCCTGGGCTGCCTTAGAGAGTAGCTTGGGCCCTGTGCTCACCTCGGCTTCCTCCCTCTGCTCCCAGTGTGGGTAACAGGAAGGCCGCCTCGCCCTGAGCGTGGCTGAAAACTCCTGCCCCATTTGTCCTGTGACTGTGTCACCCCAAGGGCACTGTACACCTGGTCTAAGTTATAACCAAGGTTGTCTCTTAGCCCACAGTAGCAAGGAGCCATGAAAAGCAAATACCCCACGCTGCCGAAGGCGTGGTCAGACAGGCAGGCTTACTCACCACTGGTAGCCGTGGAAAGCAATTTGGCAAGATGTATGCGTACAGGGCTTGATAATGTGAATCTCTTCAATCCAATGATCACACATCTGCAAATACATCTTGAGACAATAAATCCAAATAAAAAACCTTACCTATAAACATCTTCATTGTAGCATTTCCTAAGAAGCCAAATACATTGAAATTCCACAATTTGGAATATTAAGCCATTTGAAATAATATTTTAATTGCAAATATTATTTTAAAATAATATTTGGATTGCAAGGACTACACTGTCAAAATGGCCATACAACCCAAAGCAATCCATAGGCTTTATGTAATCCCTATCAAATTACCCATGACATCATTCACGGAGCTGGAATAAGTAACTCTAAAAATTATATGGAATCACAGAAGATCCCGAACTGCCAAAGCAATCCCGAGGAAAATGAACAAAGCCGGAGACATAATCTTCCCAGACTTCAGAAAATACTGCAAATCTGTAGTGATGAAATCAACGTGCTATTGACACAAAAGCAGGCATATGGATTGACGGAACAGAACAGAGAGCCCGAGAATAGACCCACACACCTGCGGCCAGTTACCCTTCAACAGAGGGGGCAAGGATGAAAAACGGAGAAGAGACAGTGGCTTCCCCAAGTGGTGTCGGGAAGGCTGGACAGCTACACGTAAATCAAGGAAGTGAGAGCACCATACACACCACACACAAAAATGAACCCCAAATGGCCTAAAGACTCACATAGAAGACAGGGCACCGTAAGGCTCCTGGAAGAGAACAAAGGCAGACATTCTCTGACACAAACAATAGCAATGCTCTCTTCGGTCAGTCTCCCAAAGCATTAGAAATAAAAAGCAGAAATAAACCAGTGGGACCTAATCAAACATAAACTTTTTTGTACAGTAAATAAGATGCAAAAACAGTCTATGGACTGAGAGAAAATATTCACAAATGATGTGACTGAACAAATATACAAACAGCGCATACAACTCAAACGAAAAAAAACCAACAAATAAAAAATCAGATTGAAAAAAAAAAAAAGAGCAGAAGGAAGAAGACACACGGATGGCAAACGTGCACACAGGAGGATGCTCAACATCACCAATTATCAGAGAAATGCAAACTCAACCCCAGTGGGGTATCACCTCACACAGTGGCCAGAACGGCCCTCCCTGAACAGCCCGCAGGCAATGAACCCTGGGCAGGAGGGGAGGAAAGGGAACCGGCCAGCACTGTTGGGAAGGCAAATTGGTGCAGCCACTGTGGAAAGCAGTATGGATGGTCCTTAAAAAACCAGTTACCGCACGATCCAGCAATCCCACTTCTGGGCATACACCTGGGAAAGAACTCTAATTTGAAAAGATACATGCACCCCGATTGTAAGGGCAGCACTATTTACAATAGCCAAGAAACGGAAGTAACCTAAATGCCCATCAACAGAGAGCCGGATAAAGAAGAGGTGGTCCATACATTCAATGGAATCCTACTCAGCCATAAAAAAGAATGAAAGGATGCCATTTCAGCAACATGGACACACCTAGGGATTATCATGTTAAGTAAGTCAAACAAAGACAAGTATCAGATGATACCACTTATAGGTGGGATCTAAAACATGATACAAGCGGTCTTATTTTCAAAACAGAAACAGACTCACAGATGTAGAAAACAAACTGTGATTACCAAAGGGAGGAGGAAGGAAGGATAAATCAGGAGCTTGGGATCAGCTGATACAAACTCCTATTTATAAAGTATAATACACAAGCAACAAGGTCCTACCATTTAACAGGTAGCTATATTCAGTATCTTGCAATAACACAAATCAAATATCATCTGAGAAAGGACTATAATCTGTGTATAACATAATCACCTTGCTGTACACCAGAATCTAGCACTATATTGCGAATCAACTATACTTCAACAAAAATGTTTCAGAAGAATTCATAACATGGAAATAAATGCTTTTGTTACAAAGTTTAATGGCAGAGGAAAGTTAAGAAATTGTCCAGATGGTATGATCACAATTATATCCAAAAAAAAAAGTGAATGAATAAATAGTACAATGGGACTTATGGGTAGAGGGTGGTTTTTACTTTTGTTTTTAACAGACTTCATTTTTAAGAGCAGTTTTCAGTTCATACCAAGATGAGTAAAAGGTCTAGGAATCTCCCATATACCCCTACCCAACTCAGGCACAGCTCCCCCACGTCACCCTTCCTGAGTGGGTTTTTTCCCCACTTTCTTTCCCCCACTCCTAAATTGCCAGATTGTCTATAATGAGAAAAATCAATTCTATTAGGAAGAAAGGAAATGCAAGAGGAAGTGAGGGCAGGAGGACAGGCGGGAAGGAGCTCGCGTCCAGAGGGAGAGTGCAGACGGCTTCTCAGCCCTTTCAGTTTCCAATACACCTTTCAGTTGCACCAGCTGTTGGAATTCCTCACCATCTTAAGTTTGTGGCATCATCTCCCCTTTCCGCATACTGCTCACAGACCACTGTAATGCTTTCTCATCCCCGAAACCATCCTTCAAACACCAAATTCAAGCCAGTCTCTGATGGATGCCTCCTCAGCTCATTCTCTGCTTCCTTGCACCTTAGGCAAGTTTTCCTATAGAAGCTGAGCACCAAGTGGCCAGCAGCCTGGGAGCCTGGGCAGATTCTCTGGCTTTACCACGTACACACGCACACACACACACACACACACCCCTCCCTGGTGATGGCGAAAATGCGACCTGCAGTTCCCACCTCCTGCCAGCAAGGAGCCTTGAAATGCTGAGCCTGGGTGGGGGTCAGGCCCGAGTGAGCATCTCAGGGTCTCCAGTACCCGGAACTAGAGAAGCACAGGCGTTGAGGGAGTGCGTGAATGGCTCTGGAAGTCCATTTTCTGGCGCTCTTTGACCTTTGAATGGAGACTAGATTTTTCCAGGCAGTGATGATGGACTTTAAGTGTTAGTTGCTCAGTCGTGTTCAACTCTTTGCAACCCCATGGACTGTAACCCACCAGGCTTCTCTGTCCATGAAATTTTCCAGGCAAGGACCATGGAGTGGGCATCCATTCCCTTCTCCAGAGGATCTTCCCGACTCAGGGATCAAACCTGGGTCTCCTGTATTGCGGCAGATTCTTCGCCATCTGAGCCACTAGGGAAGCCCCTGGTCATCGAAGGTCACGCATCAGCGCCTGGTATACATTTACAGTGGTGTTTCATTCATTGGCCCCTTAGTGCTTTTACTTACTTTCGTTTACTTTTATTTACTTAGTGTCTTTATTTACTCTTTCACTCTACAAATAATGCTCAGGCACAGAGTCCAGGCAGAATCCAGAGAGCCCAGCCTACAGGCTCTGTCTTGGCCAGCTCACAACCCGGCAGGTCCTTTTAGGGGGAAGCGGCCCGGTGTGGGGAAACACGGGAGATGGAAAGGGAGCCTGGGAGACAGGAAGCCCGGACTCCCACAGGCTGTGCTGGAGCAGTGGGACTGGACAGATGGAGGAAGCTCCCTCGGGACCTTGCCTGGGGACTGACTTCCAGGAGGCCTGAGGCCGTGTTTGCTTCCCTTGGCGGCCCCCTTGCTAGCACAGAGACCCAGCCTGTGCTGAGTGTGACCTTGCAGTGCGTGTGTCTGAGTGCTCAGCTGCTTCAGTCGTGTCCGACCCTTTGCGACCCCATGGACTACAGTCTGCCAGGCTCCTCTGTCCGGGAAATCCTCCAGTCAAGAATACTGGAGTGGGTTGCCATGCTCTCCTCCAGGGGATCTTCCTGACCCAGGGATTGAACCAACGTCTCCTGCATTGCAGTCAGATTCTTTACCCAGTGAGCAACCTGGGAAGCCTTGACCTGGCAGAGCAGGGGCTAATTTTACACGAGGTACAAAAGAACAGCATGGTCTGGGCCTGGGGGTGAGTCACAAGTGCAGAGGAAGTTGCCCACACCTATTGCCCCAGAGGCACCCGGAGGGGGCCGCAGCCCTGCTTACCCTGGGCTCTGAGGCGCCTCGTGCGGGGTGGACAGCGCCTCTGCACGCACACCCCTCTTCTCCAGGCCAGCGATGGATTGCTTTCATTTCTCTCCAACTGAACTGCCAGACTAAGCCGGGCCCAATTTCTGATCAGCGCCATTTCTCTCAGGCTTGCTCAGGGAAGACAAAATCCATTAAACTCCTGCCTGCTCCCCACGAGAAGCGCTGAGCTTCCCACAGCAGCAAGATGGCAGCCCGGGAGGAGAGAGGCTCATTTTATGTGGCTCAGTGGCTGGCTTACCGTAGGTGCTTAATAAATATTCAATCATAGCAATCTTAATTACTGGATTACATCATGTCTGTCTTAGGATAGGATATAAATAAATAATGCCGTGATAATAATGAGGCTCTAAAGGAGGCTGCTCGGTTTGAGTTCCCACTTAGACGCAGGCGGTTTTAATAAATTTGGGTGGATTTCATATTTCATGAAGACATATCTGCTCACAGCAGGTAAATGTTCCTGAAGATAAGCCTTATTTAGTATTAATGCTGGCAGAACGCTTCCTAGTTTACGTGTTCTTCAAGGTTTAATTCAGCTCAACGTGACACCCAGCTCTCGAGTGTTTGAGGGTGTCCATTGGCAAGGAGGTTGATGGGCAGGGTGTTCAGGGTCCGGCCCCCCAGCTGGCTTTTGGGGAAACCATCCCTCTCCAGCACACTCTAAGCCATCCCCTGCTCAGAATGGAGTTGCAAACAGTCCTGGCAGGCATGAAAATGAAGAAGCTAGCTGGCGGCCAGCAGGAGGGCACATGCCCCGTCTGCAGGGGCAGCCTCGCACATCCCGCTGCTCAGTGGTGCCCGACCTTCCATGTGAGAAGGAGTCAGAGATGCCACTGTCACACCCCGCCTCCCCAGTCTCCCAGGCTTTAAAGGCTGCTAACCAATGCAAGGAGATCCAACCAGTCCATTCTGAAGGAGATCAGCCCTGGGATTTCTTTGGAAGGATTGATGCTAAAGCTGAAACTCCAGGATTTTGGCCACCTCACGCGAAGATTTGACTCATTTGAAAAGACCCTGATGCTGGGAAAGATTGAGGGCAGGAGGAGAAGGGGACGACAAAGGATGAGATTGTTGGATGGCATCACCAAGTCAATGGACATGGGTTTGGGTGAACTCCTGGAGTTGGTGATGGACAGGGAGGCCTGGTGTGCTGCGATTCATGGGGTTGCAGAGTCGGACACTAGTGACTGAACTGAACTGAATTGAACTCAACCAATCCAAATTACTTTAGAGCAAAAGCCTCCTGCAGCCTTTTGGGTCCCCTCTGGCCACAGACTGCACTAGGCGGCCCTGAGGTCTGGAGCTGAGAGTGAGGGGTGTGCAAGGAAGGGTGTGTGCTGGTTCCTCCAAGAAGGCCAGGAGAGAGCCAGAAAGCCCCCGCCAGGCTTGTTGGGTGCCCTAGGTCTGACTCCAGCTCTGCTATCTGCTGGACTCACCATTTGCCTTCCGCGAGTCCCCAGGACCCCGCTCCCTCTGCAGGAAAGCGGGACATGATGAGGCTGCTTCCGGAGCCCTCCACTAAGGGCTGCACAGAGAGCCAGCGCCCCGCAAACAGCGGGATAGCCCCCTGCAGGCCATTCGCGCCCACAGAACTCCAACCGGTGGATGCCCGTGCGTGTGTGTGTGTGTGTGCTGAGTCGCTCAGTCATGCCCAACTCTTTGCAACCCCATGGCTGCAGGCACCTCTGTCCGTGGAGATTCTCCAGGCAAGAATACCCATGAAGTTGTGCAAAAACCTCACAGCTCTCTCAATGTGGGCTGCTGGAAGCTTCTGGAAGCAGTAATAGTTTTGGAGGGTTGAGACCCAAATGTCAGGTAGCGAACCTGGAGCAGACATGGTGACTTGCAGAACTGCCCATCTCAGAGCTTACAGCCTGGCTCAGTCCCAGCCTCCCAAGGCACCTTAGCCAGCTCTGGCCCCACCATGGGTATCTGCTTCCCCCACTCTTCTCTAAAACTGGACAGGAGGATGTGAGAGGACCACCTGTGGAGGAGCCGAGGACGGGGAGGGGCCTTGCCACCTTGCATTCCCCAAAAGGAAGCCAGAGCTCCGATGGGATTACAGGTACAAGAGCTGGGCAGCCCCCGTAGTGAGCATGCCCCCCTCCCTCTGAGGGCCCGAGGTGACCCTCTGCAGCAAAAGCAGTGCCTAGAAGGGGTCCTTAACATGCGCAAGGGTCCAGAAGCAGACTCTACGCCAGACATGGTAATTACCTCGCAGCACTGGCCGCTGGAGAGTGACCTCCCCAGCCCTGGGGAGAAAGTGGACAGCTCTGGACTTTCTAGAGAAACTGCACTGGGATATTTTTAGCTCCACCATCCCATACACCCATTCCAGGGGCGCTAATGTCACCAGTGAAATTAACCATCCACCTTGGCCAAGCGAAGGTGGCTCCTGCCGGGGCTGTGGGGCGGGGGAACGGAAAGTGTCTCACTAAAACTCTGGACTCAGGTTTCCCTGCAAATTGGTCCAACCATAATCTCTTGTTAAAAGTAGTAACAGGTTTTCTTCACCCTGTGGCAAATCATGTCAATGAAAAATACACCCTCACTGAGAAGAAAATAAAAGGAAAAATCAACACATGCACATACTCTGCTGACAAAGCAATATCTGTTGGTTTCAGGCATCATTTTACCCATCACTTGGCTATATATCATTTGAGAACTTTTCCCCCTGTAACTACATTATTACAGTTTTACAGTTTTTCCCCATGAATCTATATACATTTTTACATTAATTATGTAAACTCCATCTTTACTTGATTACTTAATGGAAACATGGGACCATGTGAAGTTGCTCAGTTGTGTCCAACTCTTTGCAACTCCAAGGACTGTAACCTCCCAGAATCCTCTGTCCATGAGATCCTCCAGGCAAGAGTACTGCAGTGGGCTGCCATTTCCTTCTCAGGGGATCTTCCCAACCCAGGGATCGAACCCGGGTCTCTGGAGTTGCAGGCAGACGCTTTACCATCTGAGCCACCAGCGGAGCCACTGATTACTTAATACTCTTACACAAATATTTTCTTCTATTGTAATGTGTTAATTTTTAAGTCTAGCCTTAGCCAATCAAACTCTAAAATTGGACATTTAGCTGTTTCTCATGCTTTGTGTACCTGCCAATATTTGTAGAGCCGTTGGCCTTGCTAAAGCCACTTTGTATCAGATAACCCTAAGTGAGGTTACCAGACAGACTGGAGTCTGAGGGACGGGCCAGGCAGGCCCAGGTGCCACCTCCTCGGCCACGTGGTTCCCGACAGTCTCGGGTCTCGCCCTGGCCCCTGCGGAGCCTGCCGGCGTCCTCCGGCTCCCCGCTGTGTCTCTCCTCTTCGCAGGAGCTCCCACCTCCCCCTCGGCTCACTCTGACCCTCTGATTCTCTCCTTCCTTTCCCAGGGAATTTTCTATTTTCTTAAAATTATGGAACATTTCAAATGTATGCACAAGTTCAGAAGACAGTGTAACAAATACCCAACTTCAAAAATCTTGTTTCATATACTCCAACTCATTTCTCCATACACTGCATTACTCAGAAATAAGTCCAGATGTCATATCATCTCATTCTTAAATATTAGCGTGCATGCGTGCTAAGTCACTTCAGTCATATCCAACTCTTTGCAACCCTACGGACTATAGCCTGCCAGGCTCCTCTGTCCATAGGATCCTCCAGGCAAGAATACCGGAACGGATTGCCACGCTCTCCTCCAGGGGATCTTCATGACCCAGGGATCAAACCCGCATCTTTTATGTCTCCTGCATTGGAAGGCGAGTACTTTACCACTAGTGCTACCTGGGAAGTACTAGTGTAGATCTTGATAAATAATAAAGCTGCTAAAACATCAGCAGTAATTCCTGAATAACATCAAATGTCCNACCCGCATCTTTTATGTCTCCTGCATTGGAAGGCGAGTACTTTACCACTAGTGCTACCTGGGAAGTACTAGTGTAGATCTTGATAAATAATAAAGCTGCTAAAACATCAGCAGTAATTCCTGAATAACATCAAATGTCCAGGAAGCATTCAGATTACCCAAGTGTCTTATAAATGCTTGCTCTGGAGGGTGTGTTAGAACCAAGAGCCAAGGAGCGTCTGTGTGCGGCACTTAATCCCTGTGTCTCTCAGGTGCCTCATAATCCATGGCTTCCACCTACTTTGATTTCAGTGGCTTATTTGTAAAAGAAATCGGTCGCTTGCCCTGCAGAGCTTTCCGTGCCCTGGGCTTTGCCGATTGCTTCCTCGTGGTGTCACTTAGCAGTCTCCTCCATCCCTCTTATTCCTATAACCAGGGAGTTCAATCCAGAGGCAGAGACTTGTTCTGGTTCAGGTTTGTTTTTGTTTGGCAACAGCACATCATGGGTGCTGTGTGTTTATCGAGGAGTCCCTCAGGGATCCTCGTCTTGATTATTATCTGTCAGGGGTTTGGAAAATGGTAACCTTCCGGTTCTGCCCTTCCTTCTTGATCGGGGCCTCCCAGGTGGCACTCGCGGTGAAGGGTCTGCCTGCCGGGGCAGGAGATGCGAGAGACAAGGTCTCCGTCCCGGGGCGGGAAGATCCCCCGGAGCAGGGACGGCAACGCCCTCTCCTTCACTCACCATTTGGCTCTCTGGACTGTGGGGTATCGTTCACACAGGAGAGTCAGGTGAGGGACTCGGCCCTGTTCAACCTTTCAGAAGGATGAACCTGCTCCCTCCATCCTCCAGGAGGACCATGGAGGGTTGTTTGAGTTATTCGGGTTTTGATTTGGGTTTTTGTTTTTTTTCAGTATCATTATGAGCTCATGAGTTCAAGCATGCTCAGTGTTTCAGTCTACCCAGGCCTTTATTTGTACTAACGTAACCTGTTCCATCTGTTGCTGTGGGAACCTCTGCAGTTGACCCCTTAGTTATTCTGATATCACCCCAGCCATCTTTCTCAGCCTGCCTGCCTTTGGTGTGACCAGAGGTTTCAGACTCTTCTTACACATTTTCTGTTAAGAGAATGTGTGTCCTTTTTAATGAGCTATCTTCAGAGACAGAAACGTTGGTAAAGAGGAGAGTCATTGCTGTGATGTTGGTTATTATTTTTAGGCCTTTTAAGAAATGCTTTTCTTTTTTTAAGAGAAACTATATCTTGATTTCACACTTTTGCATATTTGATTTTATATCATTTATATTGACATCAAATAAACGTTACCAAGTTTTACTCACCACTTTGCTTTTATATTTGCAGCTCTTTTCTCCAACACTAAAAAACGACCTTGATTTCTCATGACACTAACATACTTCCTGATTTGCTTTCTCTATATCGATCTATGTTTCTGAGAACAATTTAAGATCTTACTTTACAGTTGATTTTATGTTCAGGTATACCCTCCTTACAAATGTTAAAACAAACTAATGTAGTTTAAAACCATTTGAAATAATTCCCCTTGGGAACTTACGCCCCCTACACATTAGATCCATTCATTTCATTTTGCTCTTAATCTTTCAAGACTGCCTGTTTTAACTTTTTGGTTTAGTTTAGTTCGGTCATTAGGTAAGGTACGCATACGGCTGCACACTGAATCTACCAAACGGGGCGACTCTGAGACATCGAGCTCCTCTCGTGTGCACGCCTGTGCCCTCCTGTCCCCGGAGGCAACCATTTCAGCTTAGGGTCTATTCTTAAATTGTTTTCCTTTAATATAAGCAAATACATATAAATGCACATACATATTCTCTCCTGTTTGGGTAAATGATAGCAGACTTTTAAAAATTAATTAATTTATTTTAATTGGAGGCTAATTGCAATATTGTATTGGTTTTGCCCTACATTGACATGAATCAGCCATGGGTGTACATGTGTTCCCCATCCTGAACCCCCCTCCCACCTTCCTCCCCATCCTATCCCTCAGGGTCCTCCCAGTGCACCAGCCCTGAGCACCCTGTCTCATGCATCGAACCCGGACTGGCAATTTGTTTCACGTATGATAATATACATGTTTCAGTGCTATTCTCTCTAATCATCCCATCCTCGCCCTCTCCCACAGAGTCCAAAAGACTGTTCTATACATCTGTGTCTCTTTTGCTGTCTCGCATATAGGGTCATCATTACCATCTTTCTAAATTTCATATATATGCGTTAGTATACTGTATTGGTGTTTTTCTTTCTGACTTACTTCACTCTGTATAATAGGCTCCAGTTTCATCCACCTCATTAAAACTGACTCAAATGCATTCTTTTTAACGGCTGAGTAATACTCCACTGTGTTGTAATATTCCACAGCTTTCTTGTCCATTCGTCTGCCCATGGACATCTAGGTTGCTTCCATGTTCTAGCTGTTGTAAACAGTGCTGGTAGCAGACATTTGAATGGGGAAAAGGAAGGAACCGTGTGAAGACAGAGGTGAAGTGCTTTAAACAGAGTCAGCAGCTGCCAAGGCCCCGGGGCAGGGTAGAATGGGAAATATGAAGCAGAGCAAGGAAGCAGGTGTGGCTGGAGCCCGAGTAAGTGGTGACCCTTACCTCACTTCTGCTCTGAGGCCAAACAATTGTGCTCCCCCTGTGCCAAAGTAGATGCAGGAGAAACAAGAGCCTTCTTCTCCAGCTGCCGCTTGGGGAGAGGGGAGCAGGCGATGCTCCCTTGCTGCCTGCGGGTGCGGGACAGCAACAGGGCTCGCTGGGGCTTGGCACTCCAGCCCTGCCTCCAGATCCGCCTGCCCCACAGTCAGCCTGCTCTGCGAAACCCAGCCAGCACCTCTCCGTGTTGTAGGGAGCAGCAGTTCTTCCAGGAAGGCCCTGCTTCACAGCATCTTAATAATCAACGCACCAGGGGAACACAGTGCAGTCTGGGAAGACAGGGACACCTGATTCTGAGACCAGCTCTACAACCAATGACATGATTTGGGGCAGGGGATTTCTCCTCTTTGACCTTGTTCTCCATCTGGAAAGACATAGGCGTGGCTTCCTCCCAGGGTGGTTGTGAGGATCAAAATACACGCAGTATATAAGACAGCTAACAATCTTAACAGTATATTCTATCACAGCCAAAATATTCAAAGTACCACCATTTCAGCACTGGTCCAATACAACATCCAATACAGAGTACTGCTAAGAAGATATTTTGTGGGGTTTTTTGTTCTAAGTCTTTGAAATCCAGTGTATATTTTACACTTAGAGCATTTCTCAGTTCCGACCAGCTAGGTTTCAAGCACTCACTAGCCACGTGTGGTTGGTGGAGACCAAAGCGGGTGGAGTGGCTCAGGTTTGGCACACCATGGCCCAAAGCCGTCTGCCCCCGCTTTTGCACAGCCCCGTGAGCTGAGTGGGCTTCCCAGGTGGCGCTAGTGGTAAGGAACCCCCCGTGGCCCAAGGAGCCTGGCGGGCCACAGCCCCCAGGGTCTAGGAGCGGCAGTGAGCTGAGAGTGGATTTTATATCTGAAGAGGAGAGAGACTCAAAGCCAGAATACTCTGTGATATGTGAAAATGACATGAAATTCAAATCTCCGTGTCCATAGATAACGTTTGACTGGAATGCAACCCCACCTCTTTACCTACAAAGCATCTCTAACTGCTTTTCATGTCTGAGTAGAGCACTGAAAGAGGCAGTCTGGCCCACACAGCCAAAAGCGTATACTCTCTAGCTTTTACAGGAAAAGTTTGCCAGCCTGCACGCCGGGAGCACAGCTGGAGCACAGCCCCTGGCCCCTCACGCGCCTCCTGGCCCGTTTCCAGGTCCCTCCTAGTGAGGAGGCTAACCGCTCAGATGGCCGCCATGATTTTGTTGGTGTTTGGTTAGTAGTTTAACAGAGTGGATTCACTTCATTTCACAGGACAGGCTCTGTTTTTTTCTTTTAAATCTTTCATTGTGAAGTCCTAAGCCAAGAGCCCCAAAGGAAAGGCCTCAGAGCGCTCCCAGACCATGGAGCCCTCACCCGACGTCGCCAGCCGCCAGCCTGGCCCCGGTTTGTCAGACAGGGGGAGCATCTCTAAGGAAGGGCCTTCAGTGACCTGGGCCAGTGGCCTGTTTTCCAGCCACGCATTGCAAACAGGGCCCCCCAAATAAATCCAGCCCTTCTGAGCTGGTCACCATAATCATGCCCTATCCCTTCTCAAAGCCACTAACTCTGAGTTCCTGGTAAGGAGATCCATGTGATGAAAGGGTCTGAAGGCGAGAAGTGTCCTGCTGCAGACACCCCTCTCTGCCAGCAGCCCTGAGGACACCCTTTCACTGTGCTGACACTCAGGTACAGAATCCCACAGTTAACAAAACAAATCAGTAGCCAAGGAGATGCCCTGGCCAGACTTTACTCTCTGCCCCAGAGGGAGGCAAGCAGAACAGGTGGATGGAAGGAAGCCGTGCTCTCTGCACTTAGGCTTAAAGAGTGATTGGCTAGAGCGGCTAGGACGCCTGCAAGGGACCTACTGTCTAGACAGGTCAGAGGACGAACCCTCTTCTGCGTCCTCGGAGCCAACCTTAGTCATGTGGCATCCAGGACCTCTGCAAGCCTCAGTTTTCTCATCTGGAAAGAGGGCGCATGAACAGTCATCACATACAGGGAGAAAAGATATCAGACAGTGCCTGCCACATACTGGGTGCTCAGCAAATGGAGGTTCCCCCGTCTTACCTTTCCCTAACTCTCCAGCAGGAAGCAATTCGCGGTGAAGGAACAAAATGGTGCTGGGCCCCAAGACAGAGTACCGTGGGAGGCTCATCTACATAAGGGCTCAGAACAGTGCAGGCCTCGGAGTAAAGGCTTCCTGTGGGCACCAACATTACTATTTTGTTGTTCTTATACATATGATTATTAAGCCTTGGGAAAGCACCAACTTCCTGAAGACATTTATGGAAACAACTCATAAAGAAGGCTGAGCACTGATAAAGAGAGCTCGGACAAGCTGTTGAGCACAACCACATCTCGAGAGCGGGAGGATCAGGGGGTCTGCCTCACATTATGTGCAGAAATGTGAACTTCAAACACCCAGCAGTGGAAACTGGCCTGAAGGACCCATTCCGCATTGCCCTCCTTTACCAGCTTCTCAATGCTTCTAATTAGTACAGATGAAGAACAGAGCAGATCTGTCCCCAGATTAAGTTAGCGGCACCACGCTCCTCCAGACAGGAGTGAGGCCATTTTCACCCGTGCTGCCAGGCAGCTCCCACGACGCTCCAGAGGTTCTGTGGAGAGCCGGAGGCTGTGAAGTCACCGCAAGGAGCGGACGCCACAGCACACCGCCTGAGGACAGCTTTATTTATGCTCTTGCAGAATGTACAAGCAGGCCTTGTTTTTCTGGATGATCAGGGAGCCGGCTCACATAGCGTTCGTGATTCTACATTTAGAATTGTGTCTTCATTCACATTCTTTCCACGCAGCTCACAGCTCCTGGACTGGGAGAGAGTGGTCACTTTGCCTGGGCCCGTCTCCCGGAAAGATGCCAGCTCCGGCTCACGCAGACCCTGAGCTCTTGGTGGAGCTTGGGCTGGGTCGTCTGGCTGTGTTTTGTGCCGGGGGTGGTCCACGCCGGTGCCCCACCAGGAGGGAGCCAGACATGGGGTCTCTGGGACAGGGCAGCTGGAGGCACATTCTGGGGGAAATCAGATGCTACAGTGGTCAGCTGCGGTCAGCCTAGCTGGATGGGGTCCCAGGCCAAACTCTGAGAGCTCCTGCTCCCAGGACAGGCTTTTGCCGGGTCAACTGCGTTTTATTGTTCTCTCTCGACCCCTCCTGCTGACGTCATTGACAGAGCTGCCAGCCTCTGCCCTGCCCCCAAATGTTCCCTGAACCATCCTTACGGTTCTCTTTTCCCAACCAGCCACTTCAAGCAAACACCATCAGCACCTGCCACACAGCAAAGCTCACCACTTCTCGGATCCTAAACCAGACATGAGGTCATGTTCTCCACCTGTGAAGAATTAAAAGTAAGCTGGGGAAGAAACGTTCTGAGGAGCGGGAGGAAAGTAAGGGGCCCTGTTGAATGGTTTCAGCTCAGGTTACTCGTTCCTCAAAACAAACTGCTCCTTAAAATGGGATTTAGAAATTCAACTTTTCCTAAAATCCAGAACAAAATGATTGGGGGCAAAAGCAGATAGCATACTTTGTGGCCGTATATTTGTTCGAATGTATGATTGCGCTGGGGCAGGGGGGGTGGATTTTAAAAACTGGAGCTTCAAATCCAGGATTTCTCAGGTATTGCTGTTGACCCCAAAGCTCTGTTTTTTAAAAAATAAGTCCATTTGAATGCTCTTTACTGAAAGATAAGTAAACGGTGGTACAGATGGTTGAAGACGTGGCAAAAATCAGGGAAAAAAATAAGAAGCGAATGCCTACCATTTGAGAAGCTTTGTAATATAGAAGCTTATCTGTACATGAGCTTATCTGATCTTCAGCCCCACAGAGCAGAGGCAATCTGTCCATCTTAGAGATGCGTAAATTGAGGCACAGAGAGGCGGAGTGATTTGGCGGAAGTACAGGGGGCTAGGGCTCTAAATCCTATTTATTGTTTTGTTGGTTTTGTTTAATGCTGGTTGATCTCTCAAATCGATGCTTTTTATCTGCCAGGTTGGCTAGCGTTGATTTTGACGCTCAGGGGAGGTAAGTGGGGTGGGTAGAATCAAGGGGTTCGCTTTGGGTGTCCCTCAAACCATCTCTGAGTGCTGATCAGTGAGCAGGTGCCCCCACAGACAGGTCCTCAGAAGATAAGTTTAGAGGCTCCCAGGAGGAGGAAGGGCTGGATCGTCCTGTTCGTTGGAGGTCTTGACCACTCCATCTGCAGGGCCACGAGGAGCTGTTCTTTGTGACTCGTTTGAACTGAAGTGCATAGACCTGTCTCCCTGGGATCCTGCTACTCGTGGGTTCGAGGCTGGAGGTGGTGCCGGCCCTGAGTTAGGGCTGAGACTGAGATCGCTGGCTGTGAGTAATCCACGGGGCAGGCAGGGCAGTCCACAAACAGATTCAGAGGCACAGGGCGACACAGACTTCCAGAGGCTCTGGGCATCCGCAGAGCAGGGCACCTGTCTGGGACCAGGCACTTCTGCCTTCCCAGGCCCCAGGGGAGGGGAGTGGGAGAAAGGATCTTGAAAAAAAGAAAGAAAGAAATTCCTGCATTAAAACTCTTGTGCTCTCCCAGGGTCAGCTTGGGGGAAGGTAAATAGAACACCCAGGAACTGGCATGGTGCCAGCAAAGGCAGGGGGGTTGGGAAAGGTCGGGGGGTCTGTGGGCAGTGTGGGGAACAGGTGACCCCAGGCCAAGATAGGAAGTTGCCATGGGAAGGCAGACATAAGCCCACCTCAGGGCTGTGGAGAGGCCTGCCCTCCAGAGATGAGGAGGGGAGCTCTAACCTGGCACCTGGGCCTTGTCAACAACCACATCTGCCATGGCCAGGCTCACGCAGTGGGCACTTACCTTACCTCTTCTCTGACTATTTCACATCCTTCAGCAACTCTCATCCTGAAAGCCCAGGCTAGCCTTCCCCCAGCCTGCAGCCAGGCATGTTATTTTGCTCCAAAAGCACAGCCCAGGACGGTTCCTTACTCGAGGAATGCAGGCTGCGGTCCTCCGAGCCGATGATGAAACGGGCTATTTCTGCCCCGGGGCATCAGCAGGCCTCTGGGCGCTGGTTCCAAGGCACATATGAGGGTTTATAATGTTTCCCTAAACAAATGTTTTCCTTTGCATCTTGGGAGATTTTTATTCGAATCTCAGCACTAGAATAGTATTAAAAATCAATCTGAATAGAAGTTGGAATCCTGGGTTAGGATCCGGCTAAGAGGCAAGCAATTTCTCACTCCCCAAGTTATCTATTACCCGTGGCTGATCTGGATGTAAAAATAGCTGCTGAGGCTGTTTGTTTAATCTGACTGTTACATGACACCACGCGGGTGTTGCAGTGGGGACTGTTTGCCTCTTCCCCACCAAGAACACCATTCGGTTTCCCCGGCCGGGTCTCTGTTTAGGTGCGCTTCCCCAGCCTCCAGGGTCTGGCCAGCTTCTGGTCCGAGTTTCCTCAGGTGGGCAGGTTTGTGACCGTTGAGAGGCTGCGTCTGGCGTCCGCTCCCCTCCATCCCTGGGCAGCCTGGCCGACAGGGGAAGAAGCTTTGGCTGCTGGGCAAAGCCAGGCTGGAAGAGTCGGGATCCCGTCCGGCTCCTGGGAGGCCCGGAGAACAAGCAGCGCGACTTGAGAGCGGAAGGTAGGGCCAGATGCCGGCCTGGTTCCCTCGCCGAGGCTGGGAGGCACGGCTCGCGCGGGCCGCAGGGGTGTGCGCTCTGGGCCGGCGGGGCTGGGAGGTTGCCCGCCTGTGCCGGGGCGCTGTGCAGGGCGCTGGGAGTGGCCGGGGCCGTGTCGGGGCTGTTTCTCCGTGCGCGGCGTGTGCCGTGGTGAGGGACTGCCGTCTGCACCGTGAGGAAGCAGAGGATATGCTATAGACGGGCGTGACTCGGTCCTTCCGTGCATCTCTCAGGACACACTGCTCCCACATGGCTGAGCGGGAGCAAGTCCCGGGGTGTCCAGGGCACTATGTTGTCAAGTGGGTGCGACCTTACAGGTTCCAGGGTGGGAGACTGGCTCTCTGTGTCCCCCGCTGCTGGGCCAGGCAGGATCCTACTAGTTGTAACAAAGAGGACACTTGGTCATCAGGACCTCATGGCCCATGGACTCTGAGAGCACGTGTGGCTTCAGCAGGGAAAGCCCCCCAGGCTGCGTGTTCTTCCACACCCAGGGGTCCCCAACCAGACAGGTGGGCTTGCCTGAATCTATCATCGTATCTTTTTCTCCCTCATGGAGAACTGATCCTTAAGAAGAACAATATTGAGTACGTGTGTAAAGTTAAATAGACCTTAAGAAGTTATTAACCTTAAGAAGTTATTAAGAAGGATTTTTAACACCCCCCATGGATTTATTGATAATGCAGAGGGCTATGCATGGGGGGTGAGGGAGGAACTATATGAGAAATCTCTGTAGTTTTCACTCAGTTGCTCAATTTTGCTGAGAACCTAAAACTGCCCGAGAAAATAAAGGCCATTTTAAAAAAAACTGAATTATGAATCACTTCTTTCAACATATCTAGCCCAATTATAACAAACAATATTTGAAGTAAGATTTTTTAAAACCCAAAACGTTTGTGTGAAATGGGGTCTAATTTTCCAGGATTTGTGTTCCCTTTACTACAGTGGTTGGTAAACCAAGNTAGCCCAATTATAACAAACAATATTTGAAGTAAGATTTTTTAAAACCCAAAACGTTTGTGTGAAATGGGGTCTAATTTTCCAGGATTTGTGTTCCCTTTACTACAGTGGTTGGTAAACCAAGGCTGTGGGCTGCGCACCTGGTTTTATAAATAAAGTTTTATTGGCACATAGCCATACTCGTTCATTTACATAATGTCTTTGGCTGACGCTCACAGCTGCCCCAGGCTGTGTGGCCGGAAAAAGCTAAACTTTACTACGCAGCCCTTCACAGAGAGGGTTTGCTGAGCCCTGTTGTACCACGCCTTAGGATGGGCTGTTTTCCACACGAGCAGCAGTAAGCGGTCTCGCTTGTCCAGCCTGTGAGCTGGACCCTGCAGAAACAATGACTGTCTCTGGAGCTCCCTGCCCCTCCACTGGGCTCGTCTTGCCAGTCTGGCTGGCATAGGAAATGTTCAGCTTGCCCCTGGGAGAATCAGCTTTGCAGTGGAATAAGGCCTAGGTTGAGCAGGGCAGATTGTGCTTATCGAGATGGTTTATAAATAGACATCTCCGAGTGACCCAAGTCCAGCCTGCATCTGCCCCTGGTCTTTGAGAGGGGAACAATTGTGTCTGCTCGCTGGTGACCAGAAGCTCACTGGGGTGGGAGCGACCGTAGCCTGCTGGCAGCACAGGGGCTGACGGAATGCTGGGTCCTAACAGTATAGGAACCTGGACCCCCTGGGAGCCCAGGATACAAAGGTGTGCAGAGGAGGCGAGGGAAGGCCCCGGGGCCCCGAGGCCCCTGAGGAAGAGTGGGTCCACCCCGAAGTCTTTTCCCTGGGACTCCAGCAAGTGATTTGGTGTGTTTTGCCTTTTGCTCCTGACCCTAAGGAAGCCCAGGAGACCCTCACAGAAAGGGGCAGCCCCACGTCTGGAAATAGCCCTATTCCTCCAGGCTGTGCCAGAAATCCCAGTAAGTGAAACCTGCCAGCCAGCGGAGCCTGGCCTGGGCCGTCTTCCTCCTCGGCTTTCAGGCCTTCACTCCATCCCCGGGGTTACTGGAGAGACGAAAAGGGCTTCCAGAGGAGACAGCCTTATGGAGGCACGAGTGCTGACGTTTCCCCAGCAGGCTGCAGCGGTCTTGGTTTTATCTCCGTCTGAGAGCTTAAATCACATTTCACCAGACCCAGCCAATCTGTAGCCCTGTCATGCAATCTCATGTCTCATTTCGTCACTTGGGAAAACCCAAAACACCTCCTAGTTTCTACTTGATCCCAGGGGTTGCAGGACATGAGCTGGGGGTGTGGGGAAGGAGAGGACAAAGCTCATTATAAATGCACAGGTCGCGGCCCCAAAACGGAACGTGTGGAGCACTGCTGAGATGTCACCCCCCATGTAGGCCGTCCCGAGCCTTCCGGAACGTCTCCTGGAGGGGGTGCGCGAGTGAGTAATACGTGGCCGCAAGGTCAAGGCTGAGACGGAGTGGGTTCTTGGCTGCCCTCGGTTCCCAGGGCTGAAGAGGGCTTGGTGCGAAGTGCATTCCCTTCCGAGGCGCGGCTGTCAGAGTGTCTACAAATGTGATTCCACGGGGAGCCGATGGAGCCGACGGACCACAGATGGCTTTCTCCCCAGGACCTGAGACTGCTCTTTCTCATCAAAGGAGAAAGCAGCCCTTCTGGACCACAGCCCATGAAAGGAGGGGGAGAACCTTCCCGTCTCCTCCGTTCGCAGCTTGGCTCTGAGCTCGAGCCCAGAGAAGACACGGCACAGTGAAGGGCTTCTGACCCGTGGAGACGCCTGCGCCCGGCATTGGCAGGAATCCTAGCTTCCTTCGGGCCTCTGCATCTGGACACTGCTCCCTGGCCTCAGTGGGTCCCTTCTGTCCCTGAGTGGCCCCTTCCCAGGTGGGCTTGAGCTGCTGAGGACTTCAAGGCTGAGTTAAAAGAAGGGTTTCACCTTAGCCACATCCCATCTTAAAGCCTTTACCTGAAGCTTGACGAAGGAAGAGCAGAAGGGAAACTGAGATTCGCTTGAGCAACCAGTGCTCTCTCTACACTCCGCCCAGGCTGGCGGTCAGTTTCGTGTCTCTGAGGCCTGCCTGCAGTGGCCGGGTCGTGTTAGAGCTGCCGCTGGGCTTGCACTGGCCTGGGGTGGCCTGGTCACATGCAGCCCCGGAAGAAATTAAGGGGCAGGAACTCAGACCCACTTGCTAAACCCGCGGGCTTGGGGCTGCTCCTTGCCCACAGCGTCCCGTCAAGTTCACATAGGAATCTGGCTGCATTTCTCTGTATGCAAAATGCTTACATAGGTCACCTGTTTGTTTTTTTGTTTTTTCCTGACTCATCTAGCATGCAAGGTTTCTTCAGATTGGTTCCAGTGACACAGGCATGGTTTTCAGGGGAAACAACCGCCGTACAATGATGCTCTTAACGTTCAGCCAATAAGCATTCAGATGAGGGAATTAAGCAGTTTGCTCAGGCAGAGGGCAAAGGTGCGAGCTGGTTCCAAAGGACAGGGATGCGCTGGGGGCTCTGGGCAGTCGCTGGCTTGCTTCTCTCACTTTCATGTCGGGGAAAGGCACTGTCCTCATGACCTCGTGCCCCTAGCCCTGGCTTGGCGTAGATTGTACGGTGAGGACGGTGAGGAGACATGGACAGTTACAGGTGTCAGCCGCCTCACAGACACGGATTCACTGGGTCCTCACAAGGACCCTGGGAGGCGGGTATTACGTTAGTCTCATTTTGCAGATGAGGAAACTGAAGCAGAAAGAGGTTTTGTGATTTCCCAGGGCCACTCACAACCAGTACAGCCTGGAACCATGCCCCAGGAGGTCTGGCCTCGGTCCATGCCCTTCACACTGTATCATAGCGCCCCCGTCTGGAGGGTAGGAATGTGGCAAGCGGCTTTCAGCGAGCCCCTGCTGGGGTCCGCATGCTGGCGCGCATGCTGCAAGCCTGTTGGCGGGTGTTAGCACCACAGTGATAGACACGGAATTCCTCCTGAGGGAGGTCTGTTCCAGAACACCCAAGGTCTCTAGTGGCGTAAGCTTCCATTTACCGAGTCGTCACTCTGTGTAGATCTCTTCTGGGCCCTGACACTTCTTCATCTCTACCCTTCATCATCGCCTGCAGAGGTGAGGACAGATGCAGAGAATGAAGGGAGGCTCAGAGAGGTGGCGGGAGCTTGCCCAGGTTGCACAGCGCTGGGAAACAGACATGCTGCTGCTGCTGCTGGTGCTGCTGCTGCAGCTAAGTCGCTTCAGTCATGTCTGACTCTGTGCGACCCCATGGACTGCAGCCCACCAGGCTCCCCCGTCCCTGGGATTCTCCAGGCAAGAACACTGGAGTAGGTTGCCATTTCCTTCTCCAGTGCATGAAAGTGAAAAATGAAAGTGAAGTCTCTCAGTGGTGTCCAACTCTTCGTGACCCCATGGACTGCAGCCCACCAGGCTCTCCCGTCCCTGGGATTTTCCAGGCCAGAGTACTGGAGTGGGGTGCCATAGTCTGACTCTAATCTTTCCACTCCCCTCTTCTGGGCGCTGCGGCTGAAGCCAGCTGGGTGCCTGCACACAGACTGGCAGCCAAGCTCCTTCCCAGCTGCCTTCAAGCAAGCATTCCCTGCAGAGACCACCCTCTTCCCACATCCTGAACCCTGCAGATGGCACTGATCTCTGCCTGTTCTCCCCCTACAGGCAACTGCCCCTTGGAGAGGGAAGCATTTCTGATTCATCTCTATACCTGCATATGCACAGCCTGCCCAGAGCCAGGCCTAGAGCCAGGCAGACATAGCCCAAACCAGTCACTGACCCCCATGCACCCCAAGTGGCCCAAGAGCATATGATTCATCAGTACAACCTCCCAGAAAGACGCCCAGCCTCCAGTCGCTGGAGGCCTAGGGCAGCGGTGTTCCAAGTGTGGTCCCAAGTGTCCCTGGATGCTCTAGCTCTGCCCCAACATCCTGAGACAGCATCTCTGGGATGGGCCCAGAACTCTGTTTAACAAGCCCTCCAGGGCATTCTGAGAAGCGAGGACCACCGTCTTACGAAAGAGAAGGAGAAGAGATTCCTTGTTGATTTCAGCAAGGAGAACTCCAAGAAACTGACTTTTTCCACTTCAACTCAAGTCATTGTTTTAAATAATCCTGTCTGTCTAAAGAGCACTGTTCAGTTTTTTAGAAGGATCGCCTGGATGGCAAGTTCTTTGTCTCACTGCTCTAAGCACTTCATAAGGAACTCTGTGAAGAAGAAGAGACGCTTGTCAGTCCCGTGCCTGTGTCCCCAAAGCAGAGAAGTTCTCTTTCCTTCCCTGGAAGGGCTGGTCTCACAGCTGCCACACGGGTTGGAGAAAAGACAGCTGTCACTTACCAACCAGCCGCTTCCCTTCTACGTCCTAGCCTCCAGCAGGAAGTGAGGAGAAGCCCAGGGACAGTGGGGCTCTGGTGTGTCTACGGGGTTGGGGAGGGGTTAGAGANCGGGTTGGAGAAAAGACAGCTGTCACTTACCAACCAGCCGCTTCCCTTCTACGTCCTAGCCTCCAGCAGGAAGTGAGGAGAAGCCCAGGGACAGTGGGGCTCTGGTGTGTCTACGGGGTTGGGGAGGGGTTAGAGATTCCCAAGGGCTCTGCGGGACACCCCTCCCCCAGCCCGGACACTCATATCTTCCTGACACTTCGGGGGCCAGGAAGCGGGCACCCTGCTGGATGCCCGCTTCTCTAGCTTTACTAAAGCAAATGCTCTCTGGTGGGGAGAGGGGGTGCTACAAGAAAGACCTCCACCCCCTCCTGCCCTGTGGGGACACCATGGCAGAGGGAGACGCCCACCCCATAACCTTCTCTACTTTGGCTGCGCAAGGAGGGCAAAACTGCTTGGCACAGAGCTTTGGGTCTGAATCCCAGCTCTGCCACTCCCTGGCTGTGTGATCTTGGGCAAGTTGCTCAACCTCTCTGTTTCTCGGCTTCTGCACCTCAGATTCCTTTGACACAGGTCCTGTCTGACTTGGCCAGTGGTTGGCCCCTGAGAAAGATGGTGGGCGTGAACCTCACAGCAGTTAGCAGCTCTGCTTCTCTGCCTTTGCCACCCCGCCCTGTGGCACCAATTTACGGACCAGGAAATGAAGTCTGCAGATGGTGAGGAGAGCCCTGCGCCTCTCTGCCCTCCTTGTGGTTCCAGGAGCTCTTCCTGAACTTCTTCTCTCTGCCCAAGCCTGGGACTCCCCTCGGGGCTGCTTTCCAGGGGTGTCCTCCCATATGGCCTGGCTCTCTTCCCAGGGGCTAGAGAGAGGATGGTTATCTGAGGGACATCCCAATCCCAGCAAACCCACATGTCTCTTCCTCTGGGAGTCTCGGAAGCAGCCTCTTCTCTGGACAAGGCTCTCCAGAATGGAGTTACAATTGCCCCTGTAACACCCACTTCATAGTCCAGTAGAGGCTTCCTCAAGGACCAGGCTGTACCTTCCCATCAGCCCCAGGTTACAAAAACAAGGCTGAGGCTCAGACTGAGTGATCTGTCCAAAGGCTAACTGATTCTGCAGCTGTTAAGTGAACAGTCAGGTGTCCATCTACTGAAAGCCTTGCTGGGTGGCCTGCCAGAGCTGGACTCCCAGGTGGAAAGGGATGCCCAGGACAGAAGACAGGGCATAGGGTGACTGCGGGTCTTGAGATGAGCTCCAGGGAGCCCTGCGGGTGAGAGCCAGGAGTTGGGTGGGCTGGTGCCGAGCACAGTTTCTCGGCCTGAAGCAGAAGCTCCTGGAGGTGCCTCTTTAAATGTAGGGTGCAGAGACCCTGTCCCTCTCCAGCAACCCCAGGTTCAAGCTCTGCGTCACCAAGTATTAAACGTCTCTGGATTCAAGGTCTTCCTCTGTAAAAAAACAGGAGTAATTTCTACCTCGCAGAATTGCTTCCTAATTACGTAATAAATAGGAAGCAATAAAATAGTATGTAAAGTGCCTGTCTCATGCCAGGTGCTCTGTAAATGGGGATTTCTTTTACTCATTCATTCACAGGCTTAACAAATGAATGGTCCTCTGTTAGACCCAGGTGCTGTGCGGAAGGAGGCAGGTAGCAGTGAAGCAGAAAGGCAAGGCCTGGCTGTGGACCCACCCCCGGGTGCTCTTCTCCCCTCCCTAACAATGTGAATCCGGTCAGGCCCTAACAGTCACTGTGTTTGGGCCTTGGATCTCTATCTCTCCATCCAGATGAGAACCTAGCTTCACTACAGACAGGGCAACCCCAAACGGAGCCTGATCAGGAATGATCAGATTCTGGTCTCAGTTCAGTTCAGGTCCGTCGCTCAGTCGTGTCCGACTCTTTGCGGGACAGTTTAAAAAAAAAAAAAACCCGCTACAGACTATAACTCATGACTGAGCCCTCAAATCACTTACCACACTGCATATAGGTTTCTGTTTGTTTGTTTTAATGAAAGACTACTGTGGAATAGGATGACAATATCAGAGTGTCCATGTGAGCAAAGTAAGCTTTGCTTCATGACCTTTCCTTGTTTTGCATAATTATATGTCTCTGAGCTGATTGGATGCCGTAATGTAGATATATTTCTTGCTGTGTGTTGAGAGGAAAATGAGTGGGAAACGTCTGCTCCTGGAACACACGCAGAGAAAGACTGTGCACACATTCCCTGTTGCCCAGGAGCCTGCGTGTGGGTCAAGCTCACGGCAGGATGCTGGGGCTCCCAGGGCGCAGTGGGCCTTCCTCTGTGCAGGCAGCCCCCGGGCTGGGGCAGGACCAGGGCCTGGCGAGTCCGGTGACTCTGAGCATCTCGAGCGGTGGCTGTCTCAGGGGCTAATGCCATGACCACTCCTTTCCTCAGCCCCCTCCAGCGTAGGAAGCTGCACACCCCCCCGACCAGGGCTGGGGGCAGAACTGAAGTGGGTTTTTATTGCCCCAGTTTCACAAGTGCAGGTGGAGAGGGAGTGACTTGCCCAAAGTGACGCTGCTCTGGGATAGGACCTCGCCCTGGTCTCCAGCTCCTTCTGCTGCCCAGAAAAGCCTGGTCTATTCCTATCGTACGTCACTTCCTACCGTTTCCAGAATACAGGACAGGATGCTCCTGGGAAAGGCGGAAGGACGGGAGGAAGGAACTAACAGAGGGGGCCCCAGAGGCCTTACTCATGCTCCTCTCCTTTCTTCTGTAAAGCCGTTTTCAGCTGCAGTGATCTTGCCCCAGGGGCCTGGGCAGAGTCAGTGGTACCGAGGCTGAGAAGCCCTGCTATTAATACACAGGACATTAGCTCCATTTTACAGACAAGAAGCCTGAGGCTCACAGACTCCCAGCCAAGGCTGTAGTCAGCAAATGCACAGTAGCACTGGGATCTGGCCCAGATGCCAGATGGGCTCAGCATTTTGGTGGCCCCTGTTTTTCTGAAAGAGCTGGGTGCCCCCTTCTGGCAGCTCCCCTGCCCTGGCCTGGCAGCGGTGTGGCCCCTGGACTCTGGGTTGCGTCTAACAAGGAGCCCGGAGGGTCCCTGGGCTGAGCATCGAAACCATTTCTGCCGGTCTGGCGCTTCTCCTTTCCTAGCCTTTCACAGCTCCACCAGCTCCCCTAAGGCCCCTCCGGCAGCGGCACGTGGCTGGCACCGACCCCCCTCTCTGGGAAGGCACGGAGGAGGCAAGGGCAGAGTTGTTTAGACTCAGGTCTCTTCTGCTCCTGCGTTTACCTTTGATGGCAGCATAGTCACCGCTATAAAGGTAAACTGGGGCACCTCTGAGCTCACAAGGAGCATCTGGCACCGAGGCTGGTCCCCCGGTGTCTGCAGAGAGCTCTCAGTGGAGCCAGGCCAAAAGCCGGCCAGTGCTGGCCTGAGCTCCTTCCGGCGGAGGGGAGGGTCCAGAGGCTGCACTGACTGGGTCAACCCATCTGGCCACCAGGAGCCTTAAGGGTGACCCTCAGCAATGCCAGCCGTCAGGAGTGCTCAGAAACAGTGCTTCTGTTAGCCTTTGTGGAGTGAGAGCCCTGCCCAAGGGTATAAGAGAAACTGCAAATCCGATGGGAGCCTGCGGGATTCAGAGGCTCCACAAGCCCACGTTCATGCTTCGTCCCAACTCTGCCTCAGATGCCAGGTCATAGCAGAAATCAGCCGTGGAAAATCAGGCAGCACTACAAAGCAGGGCTTTTGCCCCAGAGAGCAAAACATTGCTCCGCCCACCCTGCTCACGCAATCAGGAAACAAACGGAACTGAAGAGCCGGCTGCTGGAACCCAGCCCGTCGCTTTGTCTTTCTCCTCCTCTCCCTGCCTCTGGGCCTTGCCTCTCCCTACCCTCCTGTCGTGGGGAGCGCTGGTTGGGTCAGACCCAATCTTCCTTGTGCCTCCAACTCCAGACATGGCCCCAGGTCTGGGCAATGCTCAGAGGTTCCTGAGGAAGCATCCCCTCCAGACACAGTGGACCGGGGACCAAGGCCGGAAGTGGGCGTCAGGCTGCGCTGAGTCCCAGAGAGAAGGCGCCTCTGCTCCCCGGCTCTCTCCCCGGGGCAGGAGAACACCCACAGTGGCTGGGACCTGCGGCTCCCTGCACCTGCAAGCCCGGGCCAGCGGGTTTCTTCAGTCACATCCCCAGGATCCCCTGGACCGCTACATGCTGCAGGGCTTTGAGGCCCCCTGTGCACGTGATGTGATTCAGGAAGGATTTAGATGCATGCCAGACTGGCACTGCTGCTGGGGCCCCCAGGGCCAACCACTCATGTTTCTGGGTTGGATGAAGCGGCCCCTGTCCTCTCCCAACACATAGAAGCCTCAGGGTTCGTGTGAGAACCCTTGGTTTTCCCAGTCTAGCCCCTAGGTTGGGGTTAGTTAAGCCAGGCTGGGCCAGGATGCAAGCAGAATCGCCTACCCTGGAGTGCCAAGAGCCACACCAGTGGAGCCAAATGGTCAACCCAAGTGTGCGATGACCTGTGTGCAAATCAGAGGTGCACTTTTCATGGTGAAGAGGCACTGCCCAGTCGAAGGCCGTCTAAGCACGGCCTAGCGCCACCCCTCGGTTCATCCCGGCTCTGCAAGGAGAGGGCGCAGGTCAGCCCTGCCTGGGCTGGGTCTCCAGCACTAGAACCCAGAGGAGCGAACAGAACTGAGTGGACGGATGTGGGAACAAGCTTCAAATGCGGCTTCTGAGAGTCCATGTCGACCTCTATTAGAATACAAATGATTTTGAAGTTTCTGATTTCCAAAAGTCCAAAGGAGTTATAAGGAGAGAGCGATCACTGCATTGGGAACTAGCTAGGGAGGAATCATCAAAGGCCAGACTGCAGGGCCCTGGAGCCAAAGGTGGGTGTGATACCGCTCCAGCCATCTGTATGGGACGAGCTTCCCAGGGAGCCTCAGTTTCCAGCCGTAAGGAATAAAAGAAGACAGGCTGGCAGTAGTAGGCCTGCCACCCCCGAGACGCCTGCCACCCCTGAGACGCCCGCCACCCCTAGACGCCCGCCACCCCTAGACGCCCGCCACCCCATAGACGCCCGCCACCCGCTAGACGCCCGCCACCCGCTAGACGCCCGCCACCCGCTAGACGCCCGCCACCCGCTAGACGCCCGCCACCCGCTAGACGCCCGCCACCCGCTAGACGCCCGCCACCCGCTAGACGCCCGCCACCCGCTAGACGCCCGCCACCCGCTAGACGCCCGCCACCCGCTAGACGCCCGCCACCCGCTAGACGCCCGCCACCCGCTAGACGCCCGCCACCCGCTAGACGCCCGCCACCCGCTAGACGCCCGCCACCCGCTAGACGCCCGCCACCCGCTAGACGCCCGCCACCCGCTAGACGCCCGCCACCCGCTAGACGCCCGCCACCCGCTAGACGCCCGCCACCCGCTAGACGCCCGCCACCCGCTAGACGCCCGCCACCCGCTAGACGCCCGCCACCCGCTAGACGCCCGCCACCCGCTAGACGCCCGCCACCCGCTAGACGCCCGCCACCCGCTAGACGCCCGCCACCCGCTAGACGCCCGCCACCCGCTAGACGCCCGCCACCCGCTAGACGCCCGCCACCCGCTAGACGCCCGCCACCCGCTAGACGCCCGCCACCCGCTAGACGCCCGCCACCCGCTAGACGCCCGCCACCCGCTAGACGCCCGCCACCCGCTAGACGCCCGCCACCNCCTTTGTGGTCCTGAGCACAATCTAAAATAAAATGTGCTTCCTTCTTGGCCAGCCTCTGCTTAGCCTATAAGAACAAGGTGTTCAGAAGCCACTCGACTGTCTGCTTGCTGATGCCCTGGTCCCAGAGCCACCCCAGGAGGGCACAGACCCTACAGCCTGCCTCGCCTGGGACCCTTCACTCTCCAACTTGCCCTCGGGTGTGGCCAGCGGGAGGAGCTGGTAGGAGCCTGGACGGAGGGGGAGCCAGCGTGCCAGGCATCTCTGTCCCTTTGCTTGCTTCCTGCTCTGACTGTGGGGGAGGGGGGGTCTTCTCTAACTATGGCCCCTCCCCCGGGCCCTTACCCCGGCTGTCGCTTCCTGAATGCCTCCGCCTCCTGGGGTCTCCCCATTCTGCCTACACCTCTGTTATAGCCCCTTCCTCACACTCTTTTCTTCTTCCTTTTAAAATTGTGGCGACATACACAGGACACGAAATCTGCTCTCTTAACCGTTTTAAGTGTACGTGTCAATAGTATGAAGTGCAGTCATCACCACCATCCATCTCCAGAACTTTCATCTTGCAAAACTGAACTCCGTACGCACTGAATAATAGCCCCCATTCTCTTCTCCCCAAACCCCTAGAAACTACCATTCCTTTTTCTGTATCTATGAATCTGACTAATCTAAGGTACCTCGTTTGAGTGGAACCAGACAGCATTTATCTTTTTGTGACCAATTTATTCACTTAGCGTCGTGTCCTCAAGGATCATCCATGCTGTAACATGTATCAGGATTTCCTTCCTTTCTGAGATAATGTTGCGTTGTATGTATACGGCACATTTTGGTTATCCATTCATCTGTCAGTCGACACTGAGGTCGCTTCCACGTTTTGGCTGTTGTGAATAATGCTGCTATGAATATGGGTGTCTGAATGCCTGTTCAAGATCCTGCTTTCAATTTGGGGGGCATATACTCCAGGGTGGAATTGATGGGTCGCATGGTCGTTCCAGTTTTAGTTTTTTGAGGAGTCATTATGCCATTTTCCACGTTAGCTGGGCCATTTTATGCACCTGCCCACAGTTCTCAAGAGCTCCGAGTTCCGCTTTTCTTTCCTGATGGTTCTGGCTGTGGGCGTCCAGTCACTCGGTTACGTCCCGCTCTTTGCGACTCCATGGACTACAGCACGTCAGGCTTCCCGTCCTTCACTCTTTCCTGGAGTTTGCTCAGACTCGTGTCCACTGAGTCGATGACGTCGCTGATTTTGTTTACAGCAGCCATCCTAACGCGTGTGAGGTGGATCACTGCATTCCCTTCTGGATTCTTTCCGAGGATGCTGCTTCCTGACTGGGAGCCTGATCACTACCGGGGTACGTGCCCCGTGCCGAGGGCAGGCCTGGCCAGGGCCGGGGACGAGAATGTGAATGGTTAGATAGAATAGCAGGTATAGACCCTGGACTGGGCCCCAGTGGGGGGCATTCGGGACAGTGAACTCCTAGCAGGGTGCCGTGAGCCTCAGCTGCCAGAGGAAACACTCACTCAGCCTCCCCATTCGTGCTGGCAGAGGAGGCTGGAGAGGCGGCGTGCTGCTGCTAGCCTGGCTGGCCTGCACAGCAAGCAAAGGGGCCTGAGCGGGTCTGCTAGGGGCAGAGCAGGAAGATGCTCCACCAGGGTGGCCGGGCCGCAGGTCGGGAGCCCCAGATCCCATCCTGGCTCCTCACACGTTCACCTGGAAGGTGTCCCGCAGCGGCCGACGCCACCACGCTGGCGGCTCTGATCTACTCCCAGAGGCCGGCCTTCCTCAGGGTTCTCTGCTTCCTGTCTCTGACCACAGCACCCTGGTAGGCTTCTAATGCTGATCTGTTGGCAGGCTGACTTCTTTTAATGAATGAAAGGGCTGAGTTGGGGCTGACAGAGAAAGCAGAGGACCTCTGCTGCTGCTGCTAAGTCGCTTCAGTCGTGTTCGACTCCGTGCGACCCCGTAGACGGCAGCCCACCAGGCTCCTCTGTCCAAGGGATTCTCCAGGCAAGAATACTGGAACNATGAATGAAAGGGCTGAGTTGGGGCTGACAGAGAAAGCAGAGGACCTCTGCTGCTGCTGCTAAGTCGCTTCAGTCGTGTTCGACTCCGTGCGACCCCGTAGACGGCAGCCCACCAGGCTCCTCTGTCCAAGGGATTCTCCAGGCAAGAATACTGGAACGGGCTGCCATTTCCTTCTCCAATGCATGCAGGCATGCTGAGTTGCTTCAGTCATGTCCGACTCTGTGTGACCCCATGGACAGCAGCCCACCAGGCTCCTCTGTCCAAGGGATTCTCCAGGCAAGAACACTGGAGTGGGCTGCCATTGTCTTCTCCAAAGGACCTCAAGTTCTAGTAAACTGGGTGAGCTGATGAGGCACCACTGACTGGCCCTGGAAAAGACTGTCTTTATGTGCCTTGAACATCGGCGCTCTTGCTCCCCAGAAAGAACGGTAAGGTCGTTTAGGAGGCACTTGAAAGGGGAGAGCAGCGGCCTGGCCCCCTCGCCTGGCCTACCTCACCCCATCCCCCGTTCCCTCTCCTACTTTGCTCAGAAACCTGCAGAAGCTAATGCTCGTGATCTCAGACCCCCACACAGCTAGTTCTGACCACGGGGGTTGGAAGCACTCTGATGTCTGGGGAAATGATTGCCTTTCTGATCAAAGGAATGATCCCCATCGTCTCCACTCTCTTGGTGCCCTTTCTTCTTGCTTTATTGCACACAAGAAGCCTGAAACTGTATTCGTTTGATCCCCTGGAGTAGGAAAGAGCAACCCACTCCAGTGTCCTTGACTGGACAATTTCATGGACAGACGAGCCTGATTGGCTACAGTCCATGGGATCGCAGAGTGTTGGACAGCACTGAGCAACTGAGTGAGCGCACACACACACACACGCACACACACACACACGCATGCACGCACACACACACATGCACACACACATGCACATATGCACACACACAGAGAGACACATGCACACACAAGCACACACACGCACATGCACATACACACACATGCACGCACATGCACATGCACACACGCACACACACACACAATTCAACTTGTAACTGCGGGGTTCACTTTGCAACCCTGAGGGAGAAACAATGCTGACTCAAGGTCAGTTGCTGAGGACCGCCTGGTGGACTTTTGAACACTCCTGAGTCCTTGACGACCCTGCCGGGCTGTGAGCCTGGGCCAGAACCACCCCCTCCTCTGGAATCTGTGTTACTGGGGTGAGTTGGGGGCCCTCCGTGGCTTCAGCCACTGTAAGTCAAGTCTTCTGTATCTTGAGGTTTTAACAATAGAGTCGGGGAGTCTTCTGGTGTCCTGAATGCTGGGGTTTTGACCTCAATAATGACTGAACTCAGTAACACTGGGGTTTCTCTACTTCCACAATGGCATGGAAATAGGATACTTGGGGATCCAAATTAGAATCTTAGAGTTAAGTAAACACCCCCAGTCAATTAAATACCACCTACTACTAGCAGATATTTATTATTTCTTAAACTCATCTTCCATCCCCTCCTTTGAGCAAGAGCGCTTGATTCCTTTGGGGAAGTTTCCTCCCCTCGTGGCCTTCAGTCTTCATGGGGCTGAAAGTCAAGGAGCCTGCAGAGACCTCTCAGAGCCAAGGGCAGGTGTGAGATCAAGGGCAGCCTGTGGCCCTCTCTCTCCTGGAGCGATGTCAGGATGAGGGCTCCCCGCCCATCTTGGTCAGCGGCAGCACCTTCCTTATGTCCCTTCCCGGCTTGGACCTTCAGCCTTCACCCCGAGTCTACACGAGATCCTATTTCCTTTTAATACTTATCTGTTTCTGATTTATTCGTCTAGTTTCTGTTTCTGTTGCATGTGACCAAAAAACCCAAACTGGTCTAGGGTTTCTGTCAGAATTCCAAACAGTTAATGAAAGCTGATCACTGGTATGTAGAGTATTCAGAAAATAACCTCGTTCCTTCTGCCTCAGGAAGAAAGAGATCTCCCTCTTGCTGGCTTCATTCAGATACTTTCTCCCACTCTTACTTGACTGACCTGGGTTCAATGGGATGATCATAAAGCTGCCTTCAGTTTCCCCACTCCCACCCCGCAATCTCCCAGATACCCGGTGGAACCTTCAGCAGAGTAACTCAAGTTGAAGGTGTTTCCGGGGCCCGGCTCTTGAATTGGTTCCATACCTGTTACGGGAGTGGGGGTGTAGGTGCCTGCCTTGCTGGGTTTTAGGATCTGTAGTTTTAAAACTTCTTTTCACGCTGACACTTGCTGACATTGCTACCCATCTAGAGAGAAGAAGAAAAGTAATCTTGTTGGAACCCCTCAGGCCAAAAAACCAAGCAGGTATTCAGTGCAAAAGATACCTTTAAATGTCAGTAATACAGTTGGCTTTCNTGCTGGGTTTTAGGATCTGTAGTTTTAAAACTTCTTTTCACGCTGACACTTGCTGACATTGCTACCCATCTAGAGAGAAGAAGAAAAGTAATCTTGTTGGAACCCCTCAGGCCAAAAAACCAAGCAGGTATTCAGTGCAAAAGATACCTTTAAATGTCAGTAATACAGTTGGCTTTCAATTTTAGTTTTAATTTCACATTTGAACTCAACAAAATTCCAAATATAGGCAAGGTGGTTTTATATCCCTTCTAGTATTCATGAATTTGTGTCTGGCCCAAGAAACCTTAAGGAAACTGTTTCAAGTCTTTGGGATTTTTAATATGATTGGCTTAGTTGTGAATTACTTTTTGCTAGTTACATTGGCCCAAAGGCCCTTTTCCCCTGTGAATTAACAACTCAGGTTTTGTAGTAAAGAGAACTAGAGTGGCTGAACTTGAATCCACTCACAAGGAAGAAGCGTTCCATTTATTGTTGGCAGAAGACTTGGATATCTGTTTTGACAGCTAAAAGAACGCAAAAGCTGCCCAGGAGAATTTTAAGAGTATTTAGAATGAAGTGTGAACTAGTTAAATAATTCACTATGCACTCTATGAACGCAGACCACTGGGGCTTCCAGAAGCCTGTCTCCATCTCGTAGCTCCTGGATAGTAATCCAGTCCGTAGTAGTTTTTTAATAATATTAATAATCATAATAGCTCAACTTTGTGGAGTGCATTTCTTTGGAGATGGCCAGGGGCACTTTGCGCTGCTCACTATCTGGCTAGCCCCTCCCTGACACCCGAGGCCGTCCTCTGTGTCCTGACCATGTGCTGGATTCTTCCATAACTCATGCCATATTGTCACCATCATAACCCACGTGTCATAAGAACTGATGTTTGCTTCATTCACTCCTCAGTTAGAAAATCCCACGAGTCCAGGAAGGGAGTCTTATTTGCCCTCATGTACCAAACACACCAACACAGAAGCCGGATAAATGTTCGTGGCAATGCTCTGAATTGGGTGTCTTCAATTTGAATTTTAATGGAGGGCTAGCAGACACAGAAAAGAAATGAGAGAGAGAGTTCTGATGAGCAGGACCCGCGGCCTTGGATCCCAAGATGGTTTGGAAAGCTCAGATTTGTGTCACTAACTGGAGAGCACACGCCCCTGAGCGCAGCTTCCCCTGGGTTCAACTTCGCGATGAGGATGAAATCAGTGCCTGTCCATATGGACAAGACAGAGGTGCCGAAGGCCATGCTGCCCTTTACTCTGTGGACATTTAGGGAGCCATCCTCTGTGCTGGGGGCCACAGACTCACTGTCAGCACTGCTGAAACACGTTTTGCAGAGGCCAGCACAAAACCATCCTCCTCCCTGCTTTCGATTGTTTGAAGGAAGCCAACCTCAGTGGCTGAAAGTCTGGCTCATGAGAGCACTTTTCAGGTGAAGGAGTGCAGTTCCCCTCAGGCAACACGAATGAGGCAAAACAGCATACTGTCCAATCTCGCTGTAAACAAGGCCTGGGGACCTGCCTTGAGGAACATATAGAAACCAGAATGAATGTACTCTTGGTGTGGCAAGTTCCTGTTCATGTCTGTGCCTTCAAAGTCACTTTGTTCCTTTAATGCTTCCTGACTCCTCACCCCTGTAATCCCCTGACTCGCTTGCTCTGTCTGTAGCCTCCCCTCCCCAGGGGGTTGCCCAGGGGGGAACTGCTCCTCTTCTGACTCGACTTCTGAGGTGCAATCAAGACCGCTGGCCACTATCTTCCTGGGAAGCTCTCCCATCTTGATTCGGGAGACGCACACACTTTCCATCTCAGCCTAATGTTCCATCCCTTATCTTCCTCTCCTGGACGGTCACGTTTCCTCTGCACCTGGTCCCGGGACCTCTTCTCCTCTCCCCTGATGGGCTCGCCAGGAGATTCTAGCCACACTTGTGGTTGCCACGAGCTTCCATGCATTGATGGCATGTCCAGGCCAGGTCACCTGTCTGGGCCCAGCCTCTGTCCCCTGAGCAGCTTCACAAACTCACACATTTAATATGGAACCCACGACCTTTCCACAGGCCAGTTCTTCCTTTGAGAGTCCCAGAAATCTGACTCCCCGTGACTGCTCCTTCCCCCTCTTCCACACTTTCCCTAAACCGAGCCATTTCCAGGTCCCACAGGTCTCATCTTTGGAAGGCCTCTTACACCCTGCACGTGATTTCCATCTCCACGGTCACTGTGTGGCCCCAATTATGGGTGTCAGCAGGCGACGCGCTGGCATCTGCCCTGATACAGGCACCCCTGGAGCCAGACTTCTGAGAACTGCTCTCCTAACACTCCATCTGCAGATGCTGGACGCTGGGCATGCGCCCTGCAAAGCACCAGAGCGCACCAGGGGACATGGGGTCCCCAGCAGGAACGCTTCGACGGGGTTTTCCAGTTCAGCCTTCAGGGAGGGGCCAAAGGCTCTGGTGATACAACCAGAGAGAAGACATGCATGGGGCGACGGGGGCCTGCACGCACTGCTGCCGTAGCCAGAGGCAGGGAGAATTGCACTTGAAGAAGTGTTTCGTCTTCTTTTCATTACAAGGATCATCTTTTGAATTAAAATACGTCACATAAGCCAGATCTGTGGGAGCATCCCCATGAATCAGCTTTCTATCACCGGGAGCAATGAAATAGCCTTTGCACAACTGTTCCCAAATTCTGACTCTTCCGAAATGTTTTCTCACGTGATGCTTTTCCCCGTATCATCCTGACCGATGCTGTTGCACTACTGTGGGCTGGAATACGTCATTTTGCGCAGGTATCACTTTTTCTCTCTCTTGTTCTTTCTCTAGTGTCTCACATTCAAGGCCCTCTAGGCGGGCGAGCCAGCAGGTCCCTCACTCCCGTCCCGCTCGGCCTGCAGCGCCCTGGGCTTACTTCCTTGGGGTTGGTCCTGGCTTACTTCCTTGGAGTGGTCATCCCTCTGCCTGGAATGTGTCTCTCTGTTCCCCATTCACCAGTTTCTGACCACTTCCTCCTCTCTTCCCCTATTCCTTATAGAATTGTAAAAACAAAACAACAACAAAAAAATCACTGCATTATTCCACTTTATCTGCTACGAATCCATCTTCCCAGCAAAGCTCTGAGCTCCTTGGCGTGAGGTCCCGCTGGTCCGTCTCTGACTGACAGGATGCCTGTGCCCCGGGGGCCGTTCGGCAAGGCTTCCAGCTGCTGTTGCTGAGTTCGCCTCTTGGGCCGCCAGGACGTGATGGCAGAGTTTCGCGAGGAGTGTGCGGCCTGGGAACGCAGCGTCGAAAGCTCTGGAGCCTCACGCTCTCCTGGCCTCTCACAGGACTCCTGGCCGCAGCCAGCCCAGCCTGCAGGTCAGGCACCCCACCTTACAGCCCACCAGGCCCTGAGGACGGGAAGCGGCCTGGGAAAGGGGACCCGCTGGCGTCCCCTACAGGCCCGGATCCAGACTGCCGCACAGAGCTCCTCAGGCTGGCGGGTGTGGCGGGCCCATAGCACCCAGCAGACTGTGCCCCCGGGAGGCCCCAGCTCCTGACGCCTCCATGCGGCTGCACGCCGTCAGTTCTGAGAAAACAGAGCCTCGGAATACTGCGTGTCGCACCGTTGCTGAGTGACAGAGGTGGGCTTGGGACCCCAGCCTGGCTGGTCTTGGAGTCGAGACGCAGCAAGGGAGGTCTCAGTTGGTGGTCTGGCATGGCTGGCTTGCCAGATTGAGCTAATTAAGAATGCAGGACACTCAGAGAAATCTGAATTTCAGATAGAACAATGAACATATTTTAGTATAAGTATGTCCTATATTTGGGCCATACTTTATATTAGTCAAATTTCTCTATAAAATTAATCATCTCATGTTTATGTTAAAAATAGGTACCCAGTATTTATCTGAAATTCACATTGCACCGGACATCTTGTTTTTTCATCTGGCAACCTGAGGTCCTCACCAGCGTTTAGTACCCAAAGTGGATCACAGTCAGCGGAAGCCAGTCCGGTGAGTCAATCCTGGGATGACCCATTGCTGCGTGTTCCTCTGCAGTTCAGGACACACTTGGGGATCCATTATCACATTTGATTCTTGTGACCCTGATGGAATGGGTTCAACAGGTCTTTATTAGCACCATTTTCTAGGTAGAGAAAGAAAGGCATGGGGAGGTACAGATATTGCTCAGTGTCACAAAGCATGTAAAAAAGAGAACTGGGATTGGAATTCAGCTTGGGTTCACCACTTGACCACCCCACACTTTCTCCAGCGTGAAGCCCTGACCCCTCTGATCACTGGGTTCAGGCACAGAAGGGTGTGGCCTGGCTCCTGGACTGGAGCTCAAGGGAGAATTGAGGATCCATGGAGAGAAGGACGGTTTATCACTATTCACCTCCTGAGAACTTCACAGCCCAGTGTTCATGGCAACAACAGGAGAAGAAGTGGCGATTCGGCCGGCTGGCACAGGGTCCCTGCTGTCTGGGGAGGCTCTGGGGGCTGGTCCTCGAGAGCCGGAGGGCCGCTCTCCGGCTGCCGGGCAGGCCCTTCGCTTCTCCCCGTGTCCCTCCGTGTCTGCACAGGAAGCCGCTGGGGTTTGCTTGGCTGCTGGGTTTGACCACTTGCCTGTAAGTGTGGTTTTTGAGCTTGAGCTCTTTGGGTGGATTTAATTACCTTAATTGAATGGTGTTTTCCCTTTTCAGCAAAGGGGGGAAGCAGGAAGCCAGTGGAAATGACAGGGGTCGGCTTTATCACACCCAGAAGGCCCTACCAGATTGGAATTGATTCTTCTCGATCTTTCTGGGTGGTTTTCTGAGACATTGACTCGGGGTTGCCTTGAGGAGCAGTTCAATATAGTGAACCATGACAGTTGGCTTCTTCCAGCTTGTAAATCACAGATGCTGTACACATAGCCTCCACCACTTCACACTGGGCGGTGCCCTGCTGGTCATTCTCGGGGCAAGCTCCTGACCTCTCCGTGTATTTTCCAGCAGTCTTCCTGTTTCAGAGGAATGTCCTTGTCTATGTCCTACATTTTACATGGCAAAATCAACTTCCTCGGTTGGAAAGGGCTGTAGACACGTGTCAGGCATCTCCGGGGTGGCAGGCGTCTCGGGGTTGGCAGGCGTCTCGGGGGTGGCAGGCGTCTCTGGGATGGTGGGCATCTAGGGGGTGGCAGGCGTCTAGGGGGTGTCAGGCATCTCCGGGGTGGCAGGCGTCTCGGGGGTGGCAGGCATCTAGGGGTGGCAGGCGTCTCGGGGGTGGCAGGCGTCTCTG
>SJYS01022527.1:162058-167058 GCA_006410695.1 Philantomba maxwellii | reverse complement strand
GGGAAAGACGGAGAGCAGGAGGAGAGGGCGACAGAGAATGAGGTGATTGGACGGCATCACCAATTCATTTGATATGAACTTGGGCAAACTCTGGGAGGCAGTGAGAGACAGAGCAGCCTGGCGTGCTGCAGCCCATGGGGTTGCAAAGAGCTGAACATGACTTGACAGCTTAACCACAACAGCCACCACCAGACAGAGCACAGAAAAGGTTTCCAACAATCACTCACTTCCCTGCCTTTGCAACAAAACTTAGCTGGCAGAGACGAACAGGCCAGCCGCTCAGAGAGACCAGATAGTAAGGGCCATGGTGGGAAAGGGGTAAGGATAATCAGCAAGAAGGGAACTTTGCCGGGAAGGGCAGAACTGAGGAGGAGCTCTGACTACTGGGGAAAGAAGGAAAGAACCCAGAAAGCAGAGTTGGGAGGGATGGAGTAAAATTGTCCCCCACAGGAAGGCAGGCCACAGGCTGGTCTGACCAAGGATGTGCCCATTCTTTGGCCCAAAGAATTGGAAGCCACATTTAAAAGATGCGATTATTCTAAACAAAAGTCTGATTTCCAGCTTCTCCTGAAATTTCAGTAGTTCTGGCAACGTTGGTTCCATAGATCCATTTGCCCACCAGGGGCTGTCTTGAATGGCAGTTGACCCCTGAGTGGGCAAATGCTCCCCAGCGCACCCCCCAGCCCCACCCAGTTCTGCTGAATCTCAAGGCGCCCCTTAGTATGGTCCTTGCATAACTGCTGACGGTAGCGAGGCGTGCCTTTTCCCCACCCCTTGCTCACAAGTGGGAGAAAGACGCACAGACTGAGACGGCTGCGTGTTTCAAATGATCGGGAGCTCACTTGTACCTGGGGGAGCGAAGGCAAAGCCTCACGTGCTCGCTTCGCTCACTGCCTCCTCGCTCTGGAAACGTGGAATGTGCCGCCTGGCGAGCACTCCTCGCGTCCCTGACTGCAGCCGGGAAGGCCTGCCGGTGAGGAGGTCCCGGTTCCCCAGGCAGGTGTCACCACGAAGAGCGAGGATGCGCCCTGGCTCTGAGCGCTCACCGTGCCTCCCGTCACCTCGGCAGAGTCCTGCACACCCCGGGCAGTCCCCTCCATCAGAGGAGAGTCTGTTTCCAGCAAGGCAAGTTCAGGGCAGGCCCCAAGGGTGTACTGGGGTTGGGGGGGGTACCCACAAGCAGAGAAAGAAGAGGAGGACGACAGATCCGCCTGCCCCGCCCCCAGCCCTGCCTCCTCCTGATCCGTCTCGTGTCCCCCTCTCGCCACCGCCCTCGGCCTCTCAGGGACAGGCAGGCACTCTCTCCTGCTCCCTGCCAGCAATCGGGGCCTCTCTCCCCTCCTTCAGCCACCACAGGCCTCCACCAGGGCCTCAGCTTGCCACAGATCCCCCAGGGGCTGTCCCAGCAACGAAATGTGGGATTCACCTTCAACCCATGAGGCTGGAGTCGGGCAAGCAGAGAATGTTTATAAAACAGACAGTCACTCCCAGGAGCTGAGCTGGCCCTCACCGAAGCAGAGATGGTTCGACAGACCCAGGATTGCTCCTCTGTCTGGACAAGCTCCCTGAATGATGCCTACCCACTGGTAATCTCTTTCCGGGACCTCCTTGTAGGTGAGACCCCCACCTTCATTCCCAGAGCCCCGCCAGTCTGTTAGTCTGGGACGCTGTCCCGAGGCCACTCTGTAGAGGCCTCCGCGGGGCCCCTGGAGCTGAGGAAGCACCAGGAGGCCACGGGGTCCAGAGATGGATGGAGCTGAGCCTCATCCTCCCGCAGCAGGACTTGCCCGGCAGCCTGGACCGCTGAGAAGTGGCTCCAGGCCTCAGGCCCCCACCTCCTGCAGCGCAAACCCCACTGTGAGGGCGCGGCGTCCGGGGCCTGCCAGCTCCGGCCCTGCACTTGCCTCTTGGCGCCGTCCCGTGAGCACCCGCCATAGGGGCCATTCTCCAGACAAGCCTGGGCCTCCTCCCTGCTGCTCGGCATGCCTGCTCCCTGTGCCTGGAACACCCTTCTCCCCTTCTCGCCCTTTAGGAGGTTCCCCAGGGAGGCGCCATCAAGCCGCCTTCAGACTCCAGAAACTACATTTGCAATGCAGATTGCCACAATGTGTGTGTGTGTGTGTGTGTGTGTTGTGTGTGTGTGTGTGTGTGTGTGTGTGAAGAACCTGCTGGAGGGAGACCCCCTTCCCTTGAGGCCGGGAGACCCCAGGCCCTAAAAGAGAACACACGGGAAACGCCCTAGGGGGCCTCTCCCACTACTCAAAGGCTACAGCCCACACCTTCGCTTCCACCTCCCAGACCCATTGTGTTAGAGGAACCCCAGCACGGACACTTGCTGCCCCACACCCGCTCTGGGGCCCAGCGCTGCTCCCGGCCCTGTACAGCGGCCTGGCTTCCTCACAGAGTGGCTTTGGGGCCAAGAACTAAAAGACGCTGGATGGACCCACTCATCCGGCGGGTTGCCCGAGAAACCCCCAACGGACAGTCCCATCAGAGTCCCTCTCTGCCGGCCTGACAAAAACGCCCCGGTGGTTTCCACCCTGCAAACCACAGCAGCCTTTGAAAAGAGAGCAGATCTAAGAAAGCCACAAGCTCTAACGGCTCAGACCTCCGACCTGGAGGAGGAAATAGCAATCCTCTCCAGAATGCNTCTGCCGGCCTGACAAAAACGCCCCGGTGGTTTCCACCCTGCAAACCACAGCAGCCTTTGAAAAGAGAGCAGATCTAAGAAAGCCACAAGCTCTAACGGCTCAGACCTCCGACCTGGAGGAGGAAATAGCAATCCTCTCCAGAATGCTTGCCTGGAAAATCCTGAGGACAGAGGAGTCTGGCGGGCTTACAGTCCGTGGGGTCGCAAGGACTCAGAAACGAGTGAGCACGCATGCTGATCTCTGACATCAGGAGGCCCCGGGAAGGCTGGTGGGCGAGCTGCGCACATGGGGAGGGTCCTCGCAAGGTGGGACAATTGTCCATCGCAGGCCTCACCCGTGAGCTGCAGGCAAGCACCTAACACTGATCGGCTTGAAGTGGGGAAAGGAGAGGGGGATGAACTGAGACGGTAGCGTTGCCATGTACACACTGCCACGTGTAAAATAGACGCGTGGCGGGAAGCTGCCTGCAACACGGGCCGCCCAGCCTGGCGCCCGGTGAAGGCCTAGAGGGGTGGGCGTGAGGAGGGCACGAGGCTCAAGAGGGAGGGGATATGTATGTACACAAGCATGACTGATTCGCGTTGTTGTACGGCAAAACCCAACATAAGGGTGTAGAGCAATTTTCCTCCAATTAAAAAAAATTTTTCAATTAAAAAAATAATAATAATCAGTACCAACGCAGCGGCCCCTTCTGAAAGAGCCGCCTCTTGGCCAGTCCTTTGGCCAGTGCACTGAAACTTCATGACATCCAGCTGTATCCTCAAGACATAGAGAAATCAAACAAGACAGCACGCGCGCAAGCGGAGGCTGTTTGCAGTCCTGGCTGAGCCTGAGAGAAGGAAAAACGGAGCTGTACCCGCCCCAGGTGCAAGGATGGGCCAGACCAAGAGCAAGCTCCACGCTCCCCGGGGAGGAGGCGCAGGCCAGCGGAGTCCAGGCTCACCTTTCAGGGAGGCGACGTGTGACAGGGCCTGCGCGTAGGTGGCTGTATTCAGGAGGGTTCCCGGCAAGCAAGAGGGGAAGAACGGCCCTGTGGGACCCACAGCGCGTCCCAGGCTGGCAGAGGAAGAAAACCACAGGGTGAGTTCTCAACCCGGCATTCCTGCCAGCCCCCGCCCCCAGGCCCGGGTCCAGCCTCACCTCTGCTGGGCCTCCAGGGCCTCCTTCTTGCTCCGGGCCGGGTCCCCCGGGGGCGGGGAGGTGAGGTTTCTCACGGGCGGGGGCGTCACCTCTGCCATGGGTTCCTTGCCTCCCGGCTCCTGGTCAGAGGCCCCTCTCTCTGTTTTCCTCCATTTGGCCCTTCGGTTCTGGAACCAAACCTGAGTCCGTGAAGGAAACACACACACCCGGAGAAGGCAGAAAATCAGACAGAAGGAAGCAGCCAGAACCTAAACCCAAATGCCCGGTCCCCGTGCCTGGGCCCATCGGCGCCTAACAGCAGGTGTGTGGGAGCACAGCCTCCCCTCTCCAGAGATCCAGCAAAGCGAGGATCCCTGAACTGCAGCTTCAGACCCACAGGTGGGTCAGAAAGTCAGTGCAGAAAATGTGACAGGCATTTTAAAGGTTTTATGCTTAATGTGGGCCATTTTTAAAGTCTCTATTGATGTGTTATAATATTGCTTCTGTTTTATCTTTTGGTTTTTTGGCCATGAGGCATGTGGGATCTTAGCTTCCTTACCAGGGATCAAATCCACATCCCCTTGCACTGGAAGGCAAAGTCTTAACCACTGGACCACCAGGGAAGGCATTTTTAAATGAGTATCACATCCCAGTGCACTGCCCAGAGTAAGGGGGATGTACCCTCTTGTGGAAATTCTCAGTGTATGCAAGTCCATTTATTTGATGTGAAATGTGTTTCCTATGGGGAGTAGGGGGGTTCATCATCAAAGCAGTTTGTAAGACACTGCCCTGCGGTTTCCTTGTGCAAAATACTCATTCTCTGTTCCAGCAGGTGTGGCCTGACTGTGTCTGGACTCACGCGTGTGATTTAACCCTGACACACCATCACATCATGACAAGCACATCACTTGTGCCCCCAGTAGAAACACTGACTCTGGAGTCGGCTCCGGCTTAGAATCCGGGAGCCCAGTGAATCTGGTTCAGAAGCCACTGCAATCTTTTCAGGCAGGCAGCCCTTCCACCCCCATTCTACAGATGAGAAAGCTAAACGCAAAGTGTTTAACTTGTCCGAGATGATTCAAGTGCTGGCGGATCCACAATGTGAAGCCCAGGGGCTTAGCTGGGGACCATGATCCAAACTGTTTGGGAGTAACAATAGTGCCCCCTGCCCCCACCGCCACTCCCCCCCACCAGAAGCATTGCTAGAAAATGAACAGAGACGCGTGAAAC
>SJYS01022527.1:154558-157058 GCA_006410695.1 Philantomba maxwellii | reverse complement strand
GCTTCCGTGAGGTTGATTTTCATCGCTAGCTCTTCTCTGGTAAAGACATCGGGATAGTGTGTTTGGGCAAAAACTGCCTCCAGAGCTTCTAGCTGGTAAAAGGAAAAATATTTACTGGTGAGAGGTTGCGGCTAGGTGAGAGGAAACAGATGCATATTTCAAATTTTCTATGAGTGGTGAGGAAGTCATTTCACAGATCACATAGGGGAGGAAGAGGAAGAAAAGAGCTCTTTGAAAAGATCCCACAGAATTAAAATTTCAACCGCGATGACCTATGAGCGAAGACTCACTAACAACCTCAGGGCTATGCCAAGAGGTAGAAGGAGAGAGACGCTAAAATGTATATGCCTTTACACTTAAAGTGCAGCCCACGTGGCTTTCACTATAGGGCTTGGAAGAATAGAAGCAACTTGCACAAGCCCTCACTGCCATCAGTTCCACGGAAGTCGCCCAGGCTTTCGGCTGCAGGGTGCTCTGGGAGAATGACAGGTTTAAGGGCCCTGGAAACGCAATGTCAAGGCTTCTGCTGTAGCCCTTCCACCGATGGACAATACCGTCTACAGCTCCCTCAGCCTCTTGGGCTTTCTCATCTATCTGCTGGGCGTGAGACTACCTGACCTGCCTTCCTCAGAAGGTTATTTTGAGGTTGAAATGATATTGCTACATCGCTGATGTGAACATGTCCCCGAGATTATCAGCCTGCCACAAATGGGCACCAGCATCACTGCCTCTTCGTTTACTATCTGGGATCACAACAAGGTCACCGTCCTCTGCCCTCTCTCCAAACAGATTCCTCGACACACAAATTGTTCAAGAAAGCAGAAAGATCCGGTTTAACATAATTAGTTGGCGGCCTTATTTTAAAAGACAAAGAAGAGCTGCTCAAATTCTGAGTTTTTTGGAGGCAGGAAGTGGCTGGCTCTCAGAAGGGGGACATCATCACCTGCTGAAGAGTGAACGTGGTCCGGTTACGGCGCTGCTTTCTCCGCAGAAATCCATCGTCGAAATCTCCGGGAGAGTGGTTGCCAAAGGGTGCGGTGCCTGCGGTGAGCAAACTGGGTCAGTCTGCACGCAGCCCCACCCCACAGTCCTCACGCAGAGCCCCTGCTCCGCACCCTCACTGGGAGACCGTGGCCCGTCCCCTCCAGACAGAACCTCGTCTGGCTAAAAGTGTTTTTCTCTGCTCCTGTTGTTAAAGTTCCCTCTTTTCCACTCTCTCATGCGAGCGCTCTCTCCTTCTGTCCCAGTAATCTCTGACTTTAAGCTCAACTATGCCTATTTCATAGGGTGATGGCAACCTTACTCCCCTAGACAGCCAAGTCCACTTATGAAATTCTGGACCCTCTGAGTCAGGAAGGTCCTGACTTGCGATGGAGGCTTCATCAGCTTCCTGGCTCCAGCTGCGTCTCTGCACCTTCAGCTCGCCCCTTCTACTTTTGACCTTTAATAGAAGCCTCGAAGCTTCCCTTTTGCTCACCTGTTACTTTACGTTTCCTTGTTTCTATAATCGATAAGGATTAAAGGCTGGGAAAGGGAGAAGAGAGAAATTTCCAAGAGATTTCCCCAGCGCTCCTCTCCTAGAACTTCAAGGCATGAGCAAATAAGAAGTTTATAAATGAATATTAATACCACTGGTCACAGCTCATCGGCGCCATAGTGGATCTGTTATATAGATGTCAATTAACAAGAAATCTGCTCTAATAGTGACTGTCCTGAATTCCAAGCAGACTTCAACAGAACCATTCTCAAAGGGCATCCCAGCCTCTGGCCAGGCTCATAAAAGACCCACTGCTCCTGATTCTCTGAAAAGAAAAGCATTCTTTCCACAGTCCTCCCTGGCAGCCTTCAAAGCTCGTATTAAGCCGGAACAGAGTTTGGCCCCAAACGTGCATTCAGATCATTTTCCAAATGTGCGTCATTTACTTGACATCCACAAAGACTTCTTAACAAAACAAATGAGCAAGTTTCCATTAGCCAATGAATGCTGTACCTGCCATGGGCTCCGGTCTCAGAATCACTGCATGCTCGGCGTTAGGAGCCGACAAGTCACACTGCCCAGGCATTATCCCTCCGAAGGACCTCAGGCCAAAGTAGCAAGGTCCTCTGGGCTTTTTAAAATTCTGTGTATTAAAAGGAGTCCCACCTACTCATTACGCTACTCCCCTCATCCTCTGCCACAAGACCTCCACTCTCTGGTGAAGACTTCTCCCTCCATTGTCTCATCCAAATTTCTTTCTTCCTTGAAATCCTCAAAATATATTTCTCTAGCTCATTGGAAACTTCAAAGAGACACTCTAAACAGTCTTATTCCCATTATTTTGTGGGAAACCAAATTGTCTCCTTTTAAAATAAAGCACCTGACTGGTGAGGATGAAGTGTAACCTCTAAGACTCTCCAATCACAATCAGCCTCACAAATTTCTGCTTGCTTGTCTCAAATTATATCACAAAGTATACATATAATATCTTTAAATGAAACCCTTTATGTCCTACTGGGTCCT
>SJYS01022527.1:143849-154316 GCA_006410695.1 Philantomba maxwellii | reverse complement strand
CCTTTATGTCATACTGGGTCCTAAAAAAGGCTGACAATTGATCAAATTAATAAGAACAAAGATTGACAACCTAATAGAAAAGAAAATATGAGAACATATTTTTTACTTAAAAATAAATAGAATGGTTGACAATATTATGAAAATTTAAAACTTTAAATAATTAAACAAAACATTTTTGAAAAAAAATAATAAGATGCACAATTATAACCAGTATAGGTAAAAGCATAATGCATTTTACACACTCTCCACCATTTGCAGGAGCACGAATAGGTGAAGACTTATTAGAGGATAATTTGATACTATCTGCCCAAAATTTTAAGTGTATATACAGGTATTTAGTCTATAAATATACTTTTAAAGTGTGCCAAAATAGAGGGAGAATATTGTTCCTGGTAACATGATAACAGAAAAAAATGGAAACAGCCCAAGTGCCCAACTGTAGACATTTTCTGTGCGACATAAAAGGGAATACTACACAGCTGTTTAAAATAAGCCGGTAGATCTGCATACATTAACACAGGAAAGTCACTAAAATCTGTATTATGAAGAGGAAAAACCGAGCACTGAAGGATGTGGCAGAATGATCTCAGCACAAAGAAGGCATAGCGTATACAGGAAAAAATACATAAACGCGGGTAAATGCAGGCAAAAACATATTTTTCTTGAAAGAATCCCAAGAAACCAACAATAGGGAGTATCTTTAGAAAAAGAGATAGAGAAAGAGGATCTCACTTTTCAGGGCACAAGTTTCTGTTCTATTGGAATTTTCTGAGCAGGGAGATGTAGTACTTTTTAATTTAACTTCAGCAAAGTTAACTGAGAAGTAAGACTATAAGCCATGTTGGCTTTCTCCTGTATGACTTTCTGGATCAATAAAGTTAAAACGCCAGTAGGCAATAACGAGATGTCAGATTCCAAAGAGCGGTCCTCAGCCTTTCCATCTGCAGCAGTCACCTCCTCCCCAGCAAGACTGAACTAAAATAAAACACCCCTTTCTGTAAGGCTGGCTTTGAAACACATCTGCAAAGGAATAAAAAAGTTCTTAAAATCCCATCTCCTTTTCTTCTGGTCACAGAAATCAGAATCACCGTCGAGGTGGGATGTGCCCAGATGCAAGAAAGAAAGGTGAACTGAGCCGAGGGTAGCAGCAGCTCAGTGCTCTGGGGCCACGACAGGCTGGCCCAGGCTCTCCCCAAGTGACTTCTGCAACCCACTCTGCAGGCTGGACTTTCCCCTTCAGTCACCCTGGCAGCCCACCATGCACTAAATGCCCAAACCTCAACCATCCCACTTTAACTGGAGAGGTGAGCTGCCAAATACCAATCAGTCCAAACCCGAGGTTCAGATATGCAGAAAAGGTGTGTCTACTGCAAAAGCAGAGGCTCTCCCTGCAGTCCTAGGTCAGGGGATGAACCTCTCAGACCTTTATAAAGCCCATCAGCATGGGTCCTTGGAGTAAAAGAAGGTAAAATGCAGTCACGTGTCTGTCCTTCCCTTCTTAGGAATGCTGATCAAGCTGGCAGGGCTTGAACACTGGTCTTCCTTAGCCTGCTTTAGAAAATCTTACTGAACTCTTAAAAGCTTCTATGGAAAAAACAAAGCAAACTTTCTGAAATCCGTTGTGCATGGCCCAGCTGAAGCCAGCTACTGCTCCAGGTAACCAAGGCAAGGTGGAGGAGCACGCGCTGATATTTCAGCTTCTCCACTGTCTCACTGCCTTTTGCCCTGCCCCGTGCCTTTGATTTCTTTACCTCCAAAATTCACTCACCTCCCCCACCCCCAAATAAATCAGAGGAGTAGGTTGCCAAAACCAAGTCTTGATATTGCTCCCAGTTATACGTCCTGATAGCCCAAGGCTGAGATGACCGGGTCTGAGGAAGGCGCTGTTAAAGGGCCAGAGTGTGTGGCTTTGCATCTGCCGGAGGCATTAGCAATCTCCTCTGTTTGTGAAGGGCCCACCCCTGAGGAGTCCTCGAGACCAGCGATCCGAGCTCTCCCCTTCTCACCAACTTATCCCCACCTAACCTACTGCAGGGACCATGCCAAGGATCCTGAAGGGAAACTGATTCTAAGAACTGGAGACCCTCAAAGACCCAACCCTGGCCATGCGATGCCATGTGAGTGGGAGCTGGTTAGCACTGGGGGTCAGAAAACCAGTGAGTCACAGAGGAGGAGGCACGCCAGGGCACTTGGTGGGCAAGGCCACCGGCCTCCGGAGGGCCACGTTGTCCTGGAGCAGACCGTGAGGGCCCTGAGCAAGGCTGCCTCGGGCAGGGGATGAGAGCAGCCTGGCAGAGGGTGCTTCCTGCCCCTTTCGGGCCCAGGGCCACGCAGGCCACCGCGTCCACCGAGAAAGATTGATGCAGCCCCTGGGCAGGGGAGTCTGGATCAGAGGCGTGCCGCCAGCATCTGAGCTGGGAGGATCCGCCTGTCCTGGCAGGGCACAGAGCCGGGGGCGACCCGCCCAGGCAGGGCTGGGGAGGCAGGAGGCAGGTGGCCACGGGGGCGGCAGGCTGGCGCGCCAAGTGGGGAGGGGTCCAGGGGGCCTCTACCCAACTGCCGGTGGCTGCGCCCCTCTCCGAGCGGGGACCTGACCTAGGCAGCCCCGGCTCCGCGTGGGCCCTTTCTGGCGGGCGCCGGCCCTGTGGAGCTGCGTCGGCTCGGCGCTTACTCACCCTCTAGCTGTGGTGGACAATGGAAATAAAACATCGCCGACGGCCCGATCGACTGCACGGCCAGGACTCGGGAGGGTGCCCGCGGGACCGCCAGGCACGCGTGCGCGGCGATCTGGCCCGGCTGCGGAGCAAACAGCGAGAGAGTCTAAGTCTGCCCTGCCCCAGCCGCCCCCCGCCCGGGCGCGCACCGGCGCTCCCTTCCTGGAAACCCCTCCCAACGCCTCCAGCCCACTACGGGCGGAGGGGAGGTGCAGTGCCGTCGCAAGGCGCGGGCCGGCGGCAGCCCTCCCGCTCGGGTCCACCACCCGGACAGACGTCCCCCACCTCGGCCCCTACACCGAGCCTCCGCAGTCTGGTTGCCGGCTCTCAGGGGTCCCCGCCGCAATCCCCGCTCCCAGGCCACCTCGGCCGAGTCGGCGAGCGCGCCGGGGCACCAGCGCCAAAGGCAGCCCCCGCCCGAAAGCAGCCCCGAGGCCGGCCGCGCCCGGCTCGCTGTGCGGGCGGGGAGCCGCGCGTACCTCGGCGGGCGGCGCGGGAGGAAGGCCGGAGCGCGCCCGCCTCTGGTCCGTTCGCCGGGCTCGGCTGGCAGCGGGCGGGGCTCCGCGCGGCTGGCGCCCGCAGGACCACAGAAGTGACTCGGGAAGGGGCCAGATGTCTTGCTGTCTGTCTACAGCGCGCGCCGCCGCTCAGCACTCGCCTTTATAATCTCACGCATAATTGGCCTTAATCTGATTATTTCCAGCGCTGTCTACAGCGAGTAACTTGGATAGGTCTACTGGGCCTTACAAATGGCCCACGTGGTGTAAAAAAAAAAAATCCGTCATTTCTTAGCAAACATCAGGAATGTCTTTCCTCTTTTCTTTTAGAAGGCTGAAACAATCGCCGCTACCACCACCCCCAAAAGGCATTATTCTCTGACCACTCCACCCCACCCCCACCCCGACTTCCCTCTGCCTCAAACCTTTTTTCTCCGCAGGAGCTTGACTTCAGGCTCCCCTTGACAGAGGCCTGGTGACTCCCGGGCTGCGCATTGACAAAGAGCTGCTAATTGTCGCCACCGGATGGGTTTTGGGGGGACTCTTTGCACACGGCTTCCCTTTCCAAGCGACCGTACAAAAGGAAAGTTTGATTTTGTTCTCAGCAAGGGGTCCCTGAATTTATGTTCGCTTCTCCATGCAAATGATATGCGGTGGGACCCTTCGCAATTACTTTTAAAATGCATCCGAGGCAGACACTCAGCGGAGAGAGACAGCCCTTCCCTCTGCCTGGGTGAAAATTAAACTCTAAAGTACCGGGCTGAAATTTTCAAGTCAGGGGCGCGGGATTGGATCAAATCACATAAACTGCAAAAAAAGCAAGTCTAATGGCGCATAATTGGTTCTGTAATAGCATTACACTAGGATAATAGCCCGTTACGGCCCCCTGCACTATTAAGTGCTTCCCTGGCGGAAAGCCTTTATGATATTAAAGGGGGAATATAATGATATTTTGGTTATTAAATGCGTGTAATTAATTTATGCACCACTGAAAATAAAGTTGGTATTATGACCCACTCAAGATGCATCAGAAGATGCAAGTCAGACAACTGTTGATAAGTTCTGGTGTCTGTGTTCCGTCTAGACTGCTGATTTTATTTTGGGACGATGGCTTCTTGGACAGACTGCATAAATTGAATATTTTATAAACATTCTAATGCTGCGTTCAGGATCCCTGGCGAGGCAGTAGGTCGGGTCCCTGCATCGGCCTGGGATCCAGCCTTGATCTTAAAGACACAGTGAGTGGGAAACAAAAAGCCTGGGGGCCCACACGTGGACACCCACCCCCAAGGAAGGCGCATCGAGCTGGAGGGCAGATTGACTGCCAGGGCCCTGAACCACCCGTGGATGGCCCTCTGAAAACCGCCAGGAGGAAGAAGCAGGACTGCTTCCGCAGAAACAAATCGGGCCGCTACACTTCAGCGGCCCCTCCTGGGCTCAGCCCACCCAGGCGCAGAAAACCGACCTCATCTCCAGGAAGAAACCACTGGAAATGCTGGCTGGATTCTGAGCAGAGAGAGCCCGCGGCGCCAGCTTCACCAAGGCCACCACTCCAGGAGTCCAGGCGACCCGCCAGCGGGGAGCATGCCTGCAGGTCTGGGCGGCGGGCGCAATAGCAAGCTGGGCTGGCGGGGTAGTGAGAGAGCCATTTCCACTCCATCCGGAAAGGGCTAGAGCCCTGAGAACCGACCCTATTTCAGCCCAGGCCAGGAAGCTCACCGCGCTCTCTGTTTCCCTCGGAGCACCCGTGCTCTCTGGAGTTCTTTTCGAGAGTCGGAGTCTCCCCCTTGAGTGCCTGGGTCTTCCAAAAGCCCCCTCAAACTCCTACTTACCCTAGGCGGCCTCCTGCAAGCACCCTGCGCGTTTCGAAGCTGAGTGCCTGTGAAACGAGGTGAGGAAAACTTCTGGGCTGGCTCCGCAAGATGCTCCAAGGGGCACCTGAGTATCTGTGTAGGAGCCCTAGGAACCAGGCGCCCAGCGCCGCGTTGGCCCCGAAAACCAACGAGGTCCAAGCCCGTCAGGTCCCCATTCCCGACATCGGCCGGAGCCGCTTCCTGTCAAGGCCCAGAGATGTCCTGGGCACTGGACGGGCTTGTCCCGGGTCTGCAGGCAGGGCGCTCCCCGAGCCTCCTGCGGTCAGAACCCTGGACAGCGGCCCCTGTTTCGGCGGGAGGCTAGGGGAAGCGAGCAGTCACAAGGCCCCTCTGCGGCCCGGTGCTCCGCGGCGGCGGGACGCACCGCCAGATTCTGGGTGTTGGGAGCCGACCCCAGTCCTCGTCTTGTCCCAGAAGAGAAAGTTACTTGGGACGCTCGCCCAGTGCTCGCAGCAGGGGCCGAACTCCGTTCCTCAGCCCAACGCCCAGCTTCTGGCCCGCGGCGCCCGCGGGAAGCGTCCCGCCGCCGCTCTCCGTCTAGTCCCGGCCTCCCAGCGTCCCGCGCCCGAGCCCGGCCGTCTCCCCGCTGGGACGCTGAGCCGGGCTCCCGCAAACACTCACCCGGAGCGGGGCTCAGAGCCCGCGGGACCCTCGGCCTCGTCTCCCCGAAGTTCCTCTCCCGCAGCCTCGAGGCCGGGCTCGTTCCTGTTGGCAAAACAGCGAGTAACCAACCAAGCAATCACGGGAAGGAGAGCTACAGCGAACTTTGGTGACGGCTCTTTTCTTCCTCGGATTGTCTCCGACCCTCCGGGCCGGGACCGGCAAGAGGTGACTAACACGTATTGCTACCATTTCCTTCCCCTCTAAAAAAGAGCTTCGGTAACGAAAAGGTTATTTTTTCTTAATTCCTGTGCGGTAAAATGTATTTTCCAATTAACCAAATTCACCGATCTGTCCCGCTTGGACACTCTGATAATTTACAACCTAAAAGTGTACTTTCTTTATCTAAAGACCAAGGTGACTGCTTTTAATTTTCTCTAACCTCTTTACACTTGATGTTCACCAGACTCATAATGTTAATTGGCTTCATATACGGATCATCAGTTTAATGAAGAAATAAATCCTGTGTTGCTTTATGTTTTAACAGTGATTGCTTTAATGAGGAATGTGACGTGTTCCAAAATCAAAGCCGCAGGAGAGATTAGGGGGGCTCCTATTAGGACGGGAATGCTTATTTAAAGTTAAAACCACGGGCCATATTTCAACAGATTCTATCAGTGCGGGCCTTCCCCACTCCCACCTGGGTAGCTTCCAGTCTCTAGAAGGATGCAATTGTGTGGTTGGTCCTCAAAGGCTCTTTCTCTGTATTTAATACACAGCAGCCGCAGTCTTCATTCTCTCCAAGAATCATTTTCTAGGTACTAAACCGGCATGCTGCCTTACCTCCTGACCAGCAGAGCAAAGAGAAGCTGGAACAGAGTAGTGAGTTCAACTTTCAAGGTTGTTCACTTAAAAAAAATGAAATCAAGTGGGAAGACAGTGCCACACACCCTGAGATTTGTGTGCAGCTGTTACAGAGCGGTGCCCCCAGCGCAGCGCATCCCTACCACTGAAAATTCAAGCCTCCACTCTTAGAAGACAGACAACTTCGGCTTGGGCCAAGTGGGCAGTTGCTGACCCAGGCTCTGGCCCCTGAGAATGTCTGCAGGGGATGCGCTGGGCTCCCATCTGGGTGTTGGTAGCTTTCCATCTCAGTATCAATTAACAGGAGGGTAAATCTGCTTTCTCTAATGGGTGTTTGATTTTTCTAATTTTAAGCTTGTTCTCTATGAAGAGAGAACTGTCATCACAAAAATACTGAGGGCAGCAATAAAATGCTGGAAATTGGAACATCTATACCTGGAAGCCCTAAATTGTCCTTCTGTTGAATTATGAGTTATTTTTAATTGATTCCTGAAAAGAATTCCAAATCCTTAAAAAATGTAAGGGGTTGAAACTCCAGGTCAGTGTCTCCAACATCACACATGGTATTTATTTCTTACCATTTGCTCTGTTTTAGGAAAATGGAGAAACATTTGGAGACACCACTGTCAACATCTTTTGAGTCTGAATGCATTGTGTTGGATTTGACGTTTCAGCTGTACTCAGAAGAGATTTTTCCAACTTCCCTTTCAAAACTTTCTTTAGCAGAAAAAATTTCAGTAAACACAGTTTAAAACCATAACAATGGGGTCAAGCAGATAAAAATACTTCAATTTTCAGGGAGGAAAAAAGAAAACACTGAATTCCTGTTTACGAGTTTTCAAAGTGTACAGATGATCTGTAATATTGTTTCACTGTTCAGATTTTTTAAAGCCTCTCAGGTGTAGCTCCCTGTGGCCACACAGCTTTCCCAAGACTGAAAGCCCAGCATATGCGTGCTCGGCAGGGACCCCACATCCTCTGCAAATCTGCTGTCATTTGTAGCTTTGGAAATAGCCAGCCAAGAAAGTCTGGCTTGCCAAACATGATGGACTATGTGGGGGAAATAGCAGCTAACTGAAATTCCAGATGAACAGGGTACTATGAATAGGATACACACACACACCCATACACACACACAGACACCCATACACACACACACACACACACACACACAACAGGGAAAAGATAGGCATTTGGCCATCTTGGAAATTTCCCATAATTCATTAGTTTTACTGTCATGTAAAAGTAAGAGCAGCTGCTTAAATGCAAGCCAGCTCNCCCATACACACACACAGACACCCATACACACACACACACACACACACACACAACAGGGAAAAGATAGGCATTTGGCCATCTTGGAAATTTCCCATAATTCATTAGTTTTACTGTCATGTAAAAGTAAGAGCAGCTGCTTAAATGCAAGCCAGCTCCCAGTCCCTTCACCTGCAGTGACCGCAGGACAAAGCGTATTCCCATGTGGCTCTCGGGGGCTCACCAGCCGGCTCCAGTCTGCCTGATCCTTGCAGGGTGAGAAAGCATTGCGTCTGAGGCAGGCCTGCTGCCTGGAGTCTGTGCATACTTGTCATTCAAGCAGGCCAGTCCTCACGAGCAAGGTGAGCCTGGGCAGGTCACATGCCCTTTCAAGACCCCCATGGCTTTCTACACAAAGAGGGGATAAAAACGCCTACATCAAGTTTTGGTGGGAAGATTAAAAACAGTGCTAAAGGGCTTAGGGCAGTGAAAACATTCTGTATATTACAGTGATGGGTACACGTCACTACACTTTTGTTACAACCCAAAGACTGTACAACACCAAGAATGAACCCTGACATAAACTCCGAGCTCTGGTGATTATGATGCGTCAGTGTAGATTCACTGACTGTAACGTCTGATGGGGGTGCTTATAATGGGGAGGCTACGCATAGAAAATTGCTCTAAAAAATAAAGGCTCTCTTTTTCAATTAAGGGGAGGGAAGAAATACTGAAAACAATGCCCAGCACGTAACAACCACTCTTTTGCTACAACTGTTACACTATCATTGTTGTTACTGTTTTCTTGCCACTGCGATGATCCACTAGGGGGCCACGTTCTTGGAGAGAGGCTGCTCTGAGCTGCTCCGGATACTTGGAGATGGCACGCGCCTCTTCCGGCTGTCTCCAAGATGAGTTCACCTTGGGCTGAAGCAGCACCTTGGGGAGAGTCCTTCTTTGGCATCTTCTCCTACCCCATCTACCAGTCGACCAAGCTTGTTTCCTTACATTTTCCCCTTCATGCTTCTTTGCTTGGTTTGTTGAGTATTACTCAGCACACATCTATTTGGCTAGAAATCTAAACCAAGGCCCTTTAAGCTATATGAGAGGTGTTTTACCTGGCCAACAGAAATCTGTTAGAAGTTCAAACTGAGTGCCTTTAGCCTGAGCATGTCAACTCTACTTGCCTACAGGTCGCCTCTCATATTTGTGTGACCCACCAGGTTCCTGCAGACATTTGACTTTCCTATCTCTGACATAAATTCTGTGTGAGTCTAGCATAATCTCCAGACTGTTAATGCATTCTTATCAAATATTAGGATGGGAAAGGGGTATATTGAGGGAGACAGAGTCCACAGTCCCTGGAGTTTCAGAGTGTAGTTCAGACCACTCTGTAAACATTTATCTAGCAACCCCTCTGTGCTAGGCGCAGGAGACACAGAGCTGATCTCTGGCGCAGGAGCCAATCTCCAGAATTTTGGATAGGAGAGGAAGAGGGAAGGAGCAGGGAGAAGGGAGACTGGCACCACCTGGAACCGCTGGGAAAGGCCCTGGATTCACTGGGCTTCCCTCCTCTGCCCTAGGGAGCTCTCTAGAAGGGCAGCCTTCATAATGCAGCCCACCTCCTGCTGGGGGAGGGGCTCCCAGGATGCTCCTGCATCCTTTTGCAGCTTCAGATGAAGAAGCACCCTCTCTGCCCAGAGCGCACAACCGAGTCTCCCCTTGGTCCTCAGCATCCTGGCCATCACACCAGAGCCCAGGGGTCCTGACAAGTCTCAGTATCAGCCCTCAGCCTCTTGCTTCCCAATTCCTGCTGCAGGGAAAGTCTCAGGGAGCTGTCTGGGATATGTCCTAAAGCTGAGCCTACAGGAATCAATTTCTAAGATCCCTACATCCAGGACTACTCTGCTGGATCTACTGGAGTCATGGACTTGGAGCAAAATCATTTTAGCAACATTTAGCTGTTAATAGTAGTTGGCTATTATTAAAGACATCATAATAAGTTGCTGGAAAGAAAATGAAATCAATCCAAGGAAATCTCAAATAGGATCCAGCCTAAAATAGAAGAAAGATCTGTCTCCAAATCTAAATGATCTCACCAATAAACCTCTAGGACAAATAGCTTTCAAGGTCAATCCTTCAGTGTAAAACAGTTCTCCCTATAAGAATAAAATAACAGAGCTGCTGAACATTAAGGGGGTGTGGGGAGAGGGCACCTGGAGGAGCTGGTTGGCAACAGAAGCAGGACTGGAGCCCATCTCCCAGCCACAAGCCCTGTGCTCTTCACTGGCCCTCTTTAATAAGACATGTTTCTCCTGAAACAAAATACAGTCAATTGTCCATGCTAAGTGTTCAGTAAACGTGCAGAATTTAATTGAAATGACTACGAAAGAAATGAAATGTTTGCAACATGAATATTAGTAAGCACAATAAAAGCTTTCTAATTTCTAATAGACTCAAATTATGTAAACATCTATGGTGGGAAGGGAGTAGGTTTGTAATCACACAGACTTGGGGTTAACTTTGGCTTCTTAAACCCCTTTCTTGTCTACAAAGCAGGACTGACAATGCCTGCCTTTCAGTATCTGGCTGGCCATCCGTGCGTCAGAGCATCAGGACCTTATTCTCTCTCTCTGTTTCTGTCTCTCATACACACACACACAC